>JAPFFP010009693.1:0-17294 GCA_026153255.1 Solanum medicagineum
CCAACGGCCTAGCTATACGCATCTCCTTTTAGCTTGTTAATACCGTTTATCTCCTTAGAAGCATGCCAAACATAGATTTTACTTATAACATGTATGCAAAGCGTATAGATAAGATTGGTTCTCCCGAGCCTTATAGGCAATGGGTGCCAGCCCACCCTAACCGGACTTTGGGGTGTGACATTAGGATGACTAGTGAATGGTTGAGAACAGCCCAAAGTCATCAAGAATCCTACGCTGATATGAGAAGAAGAGACCTTGAACTCAAAGTGGGTGATTGGGTTTATTTGAAACTTTCTCCAATGAAAGGTGTGGTCCGTTTTGGTAAAAAGGGGAAGTTGAGTCCAAGATATGTTGGTCCTTATAAGGTAATAAAGAGGGTTGGAAAGTAGCTTATGAGTTGAAGTTGTCTAGTTAAATGAACTTGGTTCATCCAGTGTTCCATGTCTCTATGTTGAGAACATGTGTTGGTAATCCTAATGCTATTGTGCCTCTTGATGTTGTGGGTGTTGTTGAGGATAACTTGACTTATGTGGAGGTTCCGGTTCAGATTTTGGATAGGCAAGTGAAAAGATTGAGGAATAAGGAGGTGGCATGCGTTAAGGTTCTTTGGAAGAACCAACAAATCAAAAGTGCTACTTGGGAGACGGAAGCGGACATGCAAAAGTAGTATCCTTATCTGTTCCATTCCACTCAAGCCTAAGGTACTAATCCTAAGTCTACTATGTAATTTCAAGTCTTATATTTCAGCCCCTATGTCATTCATATGGATTCATTTTCAAGTTGGCAAATTTGTGGTGATTTTACACTTATGATAAGATGTTGAAAATGGTGTTTTAAATGTAATATTTCATTCTTGTTGGCGCTAATTTTTTTATGATAGTACATCTCTTTTACATTCGGGGACAAATATTCTCAAGGGGGTGATATTGAAACGACCCCAAAAAGTACCCGAAAATATGCTTCGGAATATCCACAAATTTAAATTCCATATATCTCAAAATCCGTACACGATATCAAAAATTTGGCTTCATATTCATGTTTACAGGGTCAAAATTAGGGGAAAAGAATCTAACCCCGATTTAAGAGAAAACGATTAGCAATTTTATTTTTCTTAATTTTTCTTATCTAGAATCAACTCGCGATTGGTTCGCATCGCGGACCAGACGCAGACCTATGTATTTTGTTGCCAGTGATTTTTTTATCTCTGTCCAGGGCTTTTGGATCTTGGACCTAAGTGTCCCAAACATGTTTTTACCTATACTTAGTCATATTTCACCCTCATATCATCCTAAATATTCCCCAATATCCTTTCAAACACTTAGCCATATTTTTTACTCCCAAATTCAAGTCTCAAAACCCTCATCCAGAATTAAGGATTTCTTTCAAGCTTCTATTTTCAATCTTCATCAAGAGCTTCCTCAAACCTAAGGTATGTAGGTTTTATCCATTGGGTTCTTCCACCCATGGTGTCCCCTTTTTACTCAATTTGTATGATTTAAAGTTGATTTTACTAATGAGTTTACTAGTATGAACATGTCTATGAACTATATTAATGTTGTGTAAAGTTGTGACTATTTTGCTATGTTTTGAGCTATAAATCTTGGATCTACTGTAACTTTCATGAGGCGTTTTAATGTATATTGCTTGAGGGTGTTGCAAGGTATTGATTGATGGTTTTACAATGGATTTTCTTGCATGATTTCATCTCTATATTTCAAGGTTCTATACTAGCATTACACACCCTCTAAGTGTTTGATAAAATGTTCGGATGTGGTTTCTTGAAGAATTAAAGGTCCAAAGCATGAGATATGATATGCATGATGTTATGATGATGAAATGAACTTATGTATATCATGAAATCTATATAAAGTGTTTTATTCGACCATGCCCAATCCAGGGGGACCAAGAGCCCGGGTAACCTAGATGGGGGTTCGTACTCATCAACCTAGTGAGGGGTTTGTACTTCACCACCAGGGTGATCGGGTGGCATCATCTTTTATATGCTTCCGCAACCCTATTTGCCATGTCACTTCTAGGCCCTAGGCTTGGGTCGTGACACGATCCAATAATATTGTGTCAGAGTGTGATGCCCGATCCAATAATATCGTGTCGGAACATGACACCCAATCCAATAATATCATGTTGGAACGTGACACCCGATCCAATAATATCGTGTCTCAACTCAGAATACCAATCACGGGCCTCGCCCCAAAAGTGTAGTCAATGGGGCCCTAGGCCCAAAGTAACAACAATTATTCAGACCCCTTAGAATTGACATCCTGGTCTCGAACACTCGGATGTGATTACCGGAGACTTGAACAAGAGGGTGTGTCATCTAGGCCTCAAAGTATAACATCAGAAAAATCTCCCTCTCTCTCTAACCGGATCCGGATCTGGATCCCCCAATCATATCATCTCTCCCAAGTCACAATAACCAACTCATTCCCAAGGTATGCAAGGAACTCATAGCAGCAGCTAACCTCAGTATAAGAGGTGTGTAGACCTCAATAATCAGAATAGAATCGAGCTCAGCAGGCAATCATGCTACAATCTAGCCTACCTCGGGTAATAGAAGTAAAAATGCAGTAATAACATAAAGTATATTTAATTATTAGATAATGTAATAAAATTTTATTTAACCTAGCTGCAATATTGAATTATTAGATAAAACCTAGCTGCGATATTTAATTATTAGATAATGTAATAAAATTTTATTTAAATTTAAACATAAAGTATAAAGAGAAAAGTAGACTGCATGTCCCTTGCCCGTTCATATCCCCACTAACTCACAAGCACATACGTGCACGTTTTGAATTATTTAAAATCAAAAAATAAAATGAAAAAGTGAAGAAGAAGAAAGAACCTACAAATAGTAAATATCTATTTTTACTACTATTTTGACCTTTTATCATTTTTAAAAATACAAATTTTAATAGTAGTTAATTACATCATATTCTTCCTTAAAAGTACTCTTAAATTATAAGGGCACATTAAAATAATAACTGACTTATTTATATCTATACGATAATAAAATGCTCCTAAATTATGTGCATTTGAAAAATCAAATAGAATATCACATAACAATAAATGTCAAAAAATTAATAAATAAAAAACGATTACATGTGATCACGCCATAATTAATCTGAAAGAAATATTTTAGGAAATTACTATAAAAAATAATAATTTCAAAAATCTTACACATGTCACCATGATTAATATGAAATAATAAAATATATTTTTAAAATAAAAGTGTCATTATTTAAAATTCATATAAGAAAATGCATAAAAAAAAATGAAAAACCAAATGTCGACAACGAAAGATAAACACTAATTAATATTTTAAATTCATACAACGATTAAAAAAAATGGAAGTTTGAATGATTTTTATATGCGTAAATTGTAGTAAACTTTAAATTCTTTATTTAAATAAAATGTGAATATAAAAATTGAGTAAACAACTAAGTATTACCACGTTTTTCCCCTAAAACTATTTTTTAATTGCAACTAGAATTTAAATGGGGTGTTTTAAAATTTGCATTACATTCCCTCTTATGCACAACTCTAAAACCGATTAAAAAGAAATTAATAAAATCAACTAAACTAAACTAAATAAAGACAAAAATAAATTTATTTGAAAATCCACTAAATACGGTTATTACAAACTAGTAAATCACACTTTCTTACTCCTTTTTAATAGCAAGTTTTTTAAAATTAATTTATGCGCTCAAGACTCATATTATTAATAAATAAAATAAAACGAGTCTAGTCCATGACAAACTAAAATAATAGAAAAGGGCTCAATCCATGCATAAATAACTGGCCCAAATGGAAATAAAACTAAGTATATGTTAAATCCAGACTCTTCACCTCCCTCCTTCATTTTCAAGACCAAGAAATGGCTAACGGCCTGACTACATTATTGTTTATGCTATTCTTGTGCATCGGATTTTGTACTCCCTCCGGCAATTCCCTTTCCGTTTGCTATTATTTGCAACTCGGTAAATCTGTACTCCGATCCTCTCTTTCAGATAAGTCATTCTTGTTTCTCATTTTGCTTAATTGTTGTGTTTTTCCAGGTGATCGAACCATTGTCATCCCTGTTGCTTCTTATGGAACCTCTGAAATATCAATAGTCCTTGGTATCTATGGATCTATTTGCCCCAATTATTTTTTTTCGCTTCATCCCTCGTTTTCCTTTTTCTTAAAGTCTGCAACTATTGCTTGGTAGTGGAAGTTGTCTACTATCTGAAGCAACCGATGATGAGCTCCCTCCATCTTAGTGCCTTCTTCTAGATCCACAGGTTTGGGCAATTGTCCTGACATTCTTGTTAACCTTTTTTTGTACAATCTGTAAATATCATAGTTGAATAAACACGTTATGCTCTCCTAGTAAACGTGTATAGCCCAAGTAAATAGCTCAATTTTTGGGATTATACATCTCATACATGTGTATGTTGGTATCTTTTTGTTGCATTCCGGTACCTGATGCTCTTCCCTGTATTCAGCCTTGAATGGTGAAGATCCCCTGTGATAATTTGTATTAATTTTGATGCAGCTCCTTGTCAAATTGTGTATATGTTGTTGTATGTCTATTGTTACTGTCTGTTTCTTTCACTAATTTTCCTAGTTGGGATTCTTAGATTACCTAACTACAATTTATACATCTATAATTGTTTCCTGCATAGACTAGGTAGTTGGTATATCTGCATGTATTTCTTTCTCCACTCTTCCTCAAAGGCACTGTTTTCTAGGGCATCAGCTAGCATGTTCCCCTTTATGAAAATGTGATGAACTTGTATTTGTAAATTTTCTACTATCTCCCTTGCTCTGTTATCATATTCTATAACTCCCATGGGATTCTCCATTCTTTAGTGACTATACAGATCATGTTTATTGAGTCAGTGTCCACAATAATAGAGTTATACTTAGCTGAGGCACAATATTGTTGACACATCAAAATTGCAATTGCTTCAACTTTAGTATTAGTGGTAACGCCAACTCTACTTACTTCAGTCCATAAAAAATCTCCCCGGTGATTTTTTACACAAAAAACATAAGAACTCTCTCCAGGGTTTTCTTTTGAGGCCCAATCACAATTGCATTTAACCTGGCCCTCTTTTGGCCTTTTCCACACTATGTTCTTCACATATAGTTTACGTTTATAATTATGTAGGAGATTTGTAGTTTGCCCTAATTTTCTGGAGCATCTAATCAATGGGTAAGTGACTCTTATAAAGTCGTTAATGGTATTTTCACACTTATTTATCAGATTCATGAGACTTACATCCTTACCTCCTAGAGTTTCTTCTTTTCCACAACTCCTACAAGATCACAATTGGTACTATTCTACAAACTATCCTTAGTTTCCTTGCTCCTCTAAACTACCACAATTGTGAAATCAATTGTTGCAAGTGTGTATCCCTATCCTTAATTCCTGCACAAGTAGCAAACTATCTCCAAAGATCTTATGCAATTGGAGATGTAAGGAACAAATGTTCCATTGTTTCTACCTAGAATGTTTCACACCAATAACATCTTATGACAATATTCATCTTCATTTGCTTTAGGTTATCATCAACAACTATCCTTTTCTTCCATACCCTCCATAAAAAGAAATTCATCTTAAAAGGTAACCCCTTCTAGATGTTTGGTAGCCAGTCCCATTCATCCCTTTTTTTCCTCAAAAGATGGAAAGAAAATCTAATAGAGAATTCACATTTTATTATGCCCATCCACCAAGTATTGTCCCTGCATTCTGACCTCTGTGGTTTGATGCATTCTATGATGTGGTCTGCCAATTCTTCAGAGATATGGTCCTTGAGTTCGCTTGATATCCAACCATTTTCATCTATGAAATCTTTTACTTTTAGATCAGGTTCTTCCAATCCACCAGCCTCTATATAATAAAGAGCACCCTATTGTGTCCAATTATCATGCCAAAAGATGTAAGAATGATTTTGGACTTGCCACCATACTAGGTGCTCCACCTCGTCCCTTTCTTCCACTAGCTTTTCCAAGATGTGGTATTCAAAAGTACCCCACATAGAGTTTGTCTTGACTCTGAAGTTCCACCATAACTTAGCAAATAAGACCTTTGATGTATCAAATAAAGATCGTATCTCAATTTCACCTTCTAGTATTAGATAGCACATAGCATCCCAAGTAACCTAATGTTTACCTTTGACACCACCAATTCTTCCCAAAAAAATTTAGCCATTAGTTGGTGTAACCTATTGATGACTCCTTTGGGTGGGTTCATTGCTGATAGTAGGTGCACTAGCATAAATTGTAGCACATACGAGATCAAAGTGTACCTGCCTCCAAAAGACAGAGATTTATTTTGCCATAATAATATCTTTCTACCTACCTTTATCACAATATCATCAAAATAGGTAATCTTCTTTCTTCTATAAAAAATCGAACCCCGTAGATATATGAGAGGAAACTTTCCTTGAGAAATCCCTGTCCACTTCCTCAGTTTGTTTAAAAAAGCCACTGGGGTTTCTCATGCAAATAGAAGAAACTCTTATTCCTGTTGATTAATTGCACTGACATTTTGCTCATATTTCCATAGGACTAACATCATTATGTTAACCGATTTTCTATCTCCTGAGCAAAACAATATAGTATCATCTGTGTATGCCAAAACTTTAGCATACCAAAATGTTTAAATTTTGGCTGATCATGTAGACTATTCAACCCCTTAGATAGGACCTCGGCACTGATAATAAACAAAATTAGGGATAGTGGGTATTTGGGGCATTCATCCCTTTATTAGGCATTAGAATGACTCTTAATTCCACCCCTTTTCTCCACACAAATAGGAGATTTGGCCTAACGCTTTCACGATTCATATCCTTTAGCCTCCGCATTTGTCATAGCATTCATTCTTTTATACTCCACTAAGGGCTAAAGTACGTGAAGCCATTTTTGCCCAAGTTTTACCTTGTTTTAAGCCTCTGGAGGATTCAAAAACACCATGTGCTTGACCATTCTCTAGTACAGAGTACAAATTGTTCGAAATTGGCATCCAAATTCTCAATGATCATCTCTGAAAATCCAAATTTCCTCAAAATCTTGGTCAGGAATCCCCATGACCCTCTATCGTAGTCTTTTTTCATATCCAATTTTACCATCACATTATGTCACTTATTCTTGATCCTGATATCTCTTATTATTTCTTGGGCCAATAGTATATTTTCTGTGGTGCTTCCGCATTGGACAAAATCAGTTTGATTCAATGATATAAGCTTGGAAATAACCATCCCTAGTCTTGTATGAACCAATCTGAAAATAATTTTATTAACAAAATTATAGAGACTAATTGGCCTCATGTCTGAAACATTCTTCACATTCTCCTTCTTGGGTAATAAGACAAGATCTGTGTGAGTGATGAATTTTGGCAGTGTATGACCAAAAAGAAAGCTTCAACCAACCTTGTGACATCCTCATCAATTATTTCCCAACACTTTTGAAAAAACAGTCTAGAGAAACCATCCAGACCGCTAGCACTATCCCCACTCAAACTATTGAAAGCTTCCCGTACTTTCCCCATAGTTGAATCTGCTGCCATCTTGATATTCTCCTCTAGAGTAAAGATGGTTGGAATATTTTCCATCAAATTCGGCCAATTTGTTACCTTTGCCGCAGAAAAAGAGGTCCTTGCAGAAATCAACAGCAGCTTTTCCAATTTGGTGCTGTTTACTAATCCATTTCCTGATTTATCACATATTTCGCTAATGTGCAGCCTTTTCCTCCTGCCCTTAACTACTGAATGGAAGAAACTTGTATTTCTAGCCCCATCCTTGAACTATTTTAAACTCAATTTTTGTCTCCAATAATCCTCCTCTATAGCCTGAAATCTTGCTAATTCAACCTCTAACTTCTTTCAGTCCTGCTTGTTTTTCTAGGATGGACTAATCTTTAATTGACTTTCTGTAGTACTGATCATACCTTTCGGTATGGCTACCTTCTCAAAGAGATTCCCATAAGTCATCCTGCTCTATCGGACAGTGCCTTCTTTACTTTTTTTCACTTTTGCATGAAATTTTGTAAATGGGTTACCCAAGAAATCAATCTTCCATGCCTCCCAAACAACCTACTAAAATTGATGATGTTTGACCCAAAAGTTCAGAAACATGAAGGTCTTAATCGCAACCACCTCTTCAATATTTCACTCCATTAATAAAGGTGTGTGATTTGATCCTTGCCGAACCAAATGTAGTACCTTACAACTCGAGAGGATGTTTAAAAATTTCTAGTTCATCATCACCTTGTCCAATCTTCTGAATATGCATTCCTCTTTTATCTTTTCATTTTATCATATAAATTTACTCCCTATTAAAGGTGCATCTATCAAAGAGCAATTGTTAATACAATGGGAGAAATCAGATGCTTTATCAGTAGAGAAAGGAAACCCTCCACACTTCTTCTCCTTGTTATAACATTGAAATCACCCCTCACTATCCACGGTCCATTAATACTTTGCCCCACGTATTTTATCTCCTCCTAAAGTTCTAACCTTTCTTGAGCTTAGCATCAAGCGTATACAACTGTAACATCAATAGACATACCATTCTTCTCCAACACCACTATTCCTTGCTACTAACTGTCTAATATTACATGACCCCTCCAGCTATTTTCCCAAAACACCCATATTTTGGATGAACTATTCGAATAGTAATTTTACATTCCCAATATCCTGCTATAATTTTGTATCTCTCCATGATCTTGAAAAGTTTCCAGTAGAGCAATAAAAGAAGAATGATACCTCTTGTGTAAATCAATCACTCTCTCAAAGTATTTTTAAGATTTGACTGATCTAATATTCCAGAATAAAATACTTTTAATCATTGGGGTTGGGTATCCTCTCTTTCTTTGCTTCTCCTTGTTTTAACTTGCAAAGGCAGTAGAGATTGTCCAGCCCTAACTCTTTTGTACCCTCTCTTAAGGTCTACAATCTATCTAGGAGATAGGTCTCCTACTTTTCTGGCACTTTTTATATTTATCTGTAAGTCCTCATCTTCATTTTCCTCTTGCATCCTCTTTTTCTGTGTAGGAGTGAAATCTTTGAATTTCTTAAACATGATCATCACTTTCTTCATCTAGTGAATTTTCCTTCTTAGATAAATCATCTGCATTTGTATTTCTTTGCTCATTGTCTTTGGTAGCACTTGTCCATACCACAATGTCAGTGGTTTTGCCTTCTTTGGAGTTTCCCCAGCAACTGTTTTTATACCTATCCCATGTTCTAATGACTTCTGCTACTTTGAACTCGACTGAAATGTGTCTTCGACCCATTGTTTTGTTGATTTGTTCATTGGGGTCGAGTTATCCTTCTATTTGTTCTCTACCTTATCCTCCCGGCTGTCCTTAACCTTCTCCACTAAAGCTTCAAATTTATTCTTGGTGTTGATATTTCCAGTTATCCTTCCTTTAGCATTCCATGTCTGTTTTGCCTCTTCATGTCTACCCCTTCCCTACTGACTCCTATTTTTTTGAACTTTGATATTATCTTTAACCTACTGTTGCGCTTGTTCATCTTGTCCAGAGGTGGGTTGTTCACCAGTGATTTGGTTAAAGTCCTGATGAGTCGTGAAATTACGACTCTTATAACGCTTTAAACATAGGATTTTTGTGGGTTCTCAAGCAATTTTATTGGTTTGATGTTGTTCGCAAGGAAATGGATAAGGCATGGAAATTTGAGGGAAATGCAAGAAAAGGACTAAAAGAAGCACAAGTGTGCACACACAGAGGACACCACAAGCATCACACAGACCGTTGAAGACTAAACCTGACCTAGGCGCCTTGGAGCAAAAATGGATTAAGTGAAGCACCATGGGTGTTCTCACGGCCTGTGGAGCATTGAACGGCTGGTATGGCCTGGCATGAGCTCTGACTTGGCCTGTGGACAAGCAATGGAACCAAAAGGAGCAAGGCTGGTTCAACGGACCGTTGCATAGATCGTAAAACCATGTATGAATCGTCAAGGTCGTTGTGAAGTCGAAATGACTTAGGGTAATTACTGTCAAAAATTAGAGAAAAACACGCAAAGGTGAGTCCATGTGACCTCACATGGACCGTGAACCTGACACGGGTCGTGAGGCCCATTCATAAAGGGTTGCGCAGCTTTGAAGCTAAATACACGACCATGGACTATTTCACGATCCGTGTAGAGTCACACGAGTCGTGCCAGAGACCGTAACCCATGCCGATGTCTATTTTCCTATTTTAAGTTGGATTAGGTTTTCCATGTATATATAAACATTTTTTATTCCATTTTTACACACCATTTACCGCTGGAGATGAAAATCATGAGAGAACACTATTGTATGCCTAACTACATTGAGATCTTGGATTTTGATCTTCTCTTTAAGATTTTAATCTGTGGATTTCTTCCTTTATCAATAGTAACTTCTTTACCATGTTTTTTTCATCTTGTTGTGGGATATTTATATTGAATATGCTAGGCTAAACCCACAACTAGGGTTGTGAGAACCATGACAACTCAATAAGGTAGACAAATTTGGGGTGAATCTCAGGATTGGTTATTGCATACATTGTATTGTTCTTCACTTTAATTTCTTCCTTAATGAGTCGACGCATGGTATGCCTGTATTTATTGCTTGCGGGGAGGGGTGTAGAAATTAGGAAAAGAACTCTACAATAGAAATTCAAGGTTAATAACATAGTCTAAGTACTTGCTACTAGAAGGTGAGAGTATTCTGGGATCCATAGCAAGGGTTAAGAATATACATTCCAAGACTGGGAGGTGAGGAATGAAATGAAGCTAAAAAGGACCAGGAGGTGAACTAGACGTTAACTACTAACTTGCTTGATCTTGTATACATAATCATGAATGGATTTACTAAGCAAATTTGACTATCGAATTGAATGTCATGGGGAACACAATTCTAGCTTCTAATCAATTTTTTTAAATTCAATAGTTATTAAAGTCCTTTTAATATTTTACTTAACTTCACTAGTTCTCAACCTCAAACTTCCATTTATTTTATGCAATATTTTTTTTGGGAATAGATATTACATCTGAAATTAGGTACTAATATATATATATATATATTCTCACACATTCCCTATGGGATCGACTTCAATTCTTGTTGAGTTCTATATTTGATCAATGACCGCTTTACTATTCCTTTTGGGGTGTAAATTTGGGCTTACCAAATTTTGGCATCGTTTCCGGGGAGTACGGCGAAGTATAGTCTATTAGTTGCTATTTGCACTTTGTAAAACTATTTCCTCATTTTACTTTTATTTTGTGTTTTCGCTTTTTGTAGGGAACTAGCACTATATGCCAAACATCTAAAGTAAGGGTGAAGCACTTATTCCCTACGGCTCCGATTTGATAAAGTTAATCGGCAAAATGAATGCTCAAGATCAAGAAGCATAGAGGAAGAGCGAGTTGGCAGTGAATACTGCAGCTTGAGGAAATGACAGTTTGTATCTAGATGATCTTTCTGGTAATGGGGTGCCACCTGTACCACCACTGTAGCAGCAACCAATATTGAGACTACAGGTTCCCCAATATCTACAAGCAGCTAATGATGATGATGATTGTGCTAGGGCTACAGGAGCAATAATCCTTCCCCCGCTGCCTGTAGGTGTCAAATTTACCATCACTAACACTATGCTTTAGATGCTTACCTTGAAAGGGCTATCCAGCGGAGCAGCAACTGAGGACGCAAATCACCATGTCATGAACTTTGTGGCTTCATGCCAATCGTCTTAAATTCCACGGGTCAATCAATAAGCTATGTTGTTGAGATTTTTCCTATTGTCTCTTACTGGCGAGGCAACAAAGTGGCCTAATGAGCTTTCTTATGATTGCATTCGCACCTGAGGAAAGTTTAAAGAGGCTTTCTTGGAAAGATTCTTTGCTATATCTAGGAAGTTAAAGATCAAAGATGAGATTGGGTCCCATAAGCAATAACTGACCTAAGCACTAAATGAAACATGGGAGAGATTCAATCAGAAGATCAAGCAGTGTCCCAACCAGAATCTCACGGATGAGCACTTGAAAGAAGTCTTCTATAGGTCTTGCAACTTTGTGACCAAGCTTATTATTTACGCAACATGTGGTGGATCATACATGGCTAGAACTTTCCCAGACATCATAGTGATTTCGGATTAGGTAGCTTAGAACAACAGGGCATGGTATACCAGAGATGGAGACTGCTCTCGGTTTATCTTTGAGATGACTGCGGAGCATAGGAAGAAAGACGAAGAGCGTCACTAAGATATGGCTCACATGCAGACCTAGATAGACTTTTTGACGAAAAGACTGCTAGGTGGAGTATTAGAAAAGGTTAAGTTATGGACACCTTGACCAAGTATGATGAGCTAGGCTTCGATTTTGATGAGAAGGCAAACTTTTGAGCAATCGGGGGTTTGGGGACATACAGTTCCGAAACCATGGTTAGAACTATGGTCGCGATAATTACCAAGGGAGCTAGCAAAATAGAGAAAGCTATAGGTGTGACCAAAACGGAGTGTATGTGTCACCCATGAACCGAGAACGCCAAAACAATAGCGGTGGAAATTCAAAATTAGAGGAGTTAATGGCGAAAGTCCTTGACAAAGTGGAAGCCACAGAGATTTGGGTGTTAGATTTGAGTGGAGAGATGACTAATGTTATTCAGTTGGTCAACTCACTTCCACCTTGATCAAGCAATTGGAGCAACAAATGGGGAAACTGTCAGTTGATGTCTCACAAGTTACACCTCCTTTTTGAGGATAAAGTAGTCGTTGTTCAAAAATAGAATCTAACCAATCAAGGGAATACATGGACTTAGGAGAATTCAATTCGTGCAATTTGAGTGATTAACCAACTTACTTCCCCAAAAGGGGGTAGAGGGGTTTGCAATAATCAGTAAAAAAGTAAACCTAAGTAACACAAGAGTTAAATTAATATGGAGAGAAACTAGGGTATTATGTTCCCCATGATTCCTAACTTAGTATCATGGAATAACCTAATTATTTTCCTATTCATTACTAAGCGAGTCCAGTCAGTGACACTAGACAGGTTCTAATATTGGCCACCATCAGAAAACATGCAGAATGAAGAGAGTTAACTAAATGCATGCATGCACACTTTTCAAGAATTATGAATTATCCGATTTTACCTTATTAGTTCTTCATGGTTCCCACAACCCTACTTGAGGATTTTGCTACTCATGATTTATGTATATGCAAGACTTAAGAATTGGAATAACATAATAGAGTACTTACACAATTGAATTAAGAACAAGCAAATCCAAACTTCAAAGAGAATCACGAGATTAAAGATTAAATCAAAGTACAAGTGTTTCTCAAAACTCCCCAATGTTACCTCTACTCAATCTCATTATTTTTCCTCTCTCCAATGTTACCTCTACTCAATCTCACTATTTTTCCTCTCTAACTGTCGAGCTCTCTATGTGATATATGAAAAAAAAGCTAAAAAAACCTATTTATAATATTTAAAATACATGTCCTAAACAAAATAGGATAGCTCGGTCGGCACGCCTCTCAAACAGGTTTACAGGTCGTATTGCATTCCACAACCCATAGTCGGGGTCTCGTAAAGTGTTGCTAGAAACTTACACTTGAGATCTATGATACCCCTCTACGAACCATAAAGTGGTTTATGACTTGTAGGGGCGATTTCGTGTGTTGAATCTTCAGAAAGTCCCTCATCACTGATCCTCAGGGCATGAACCATGTTTTACGACTCGTAACCCAATCCATGACCCATTTGCATGTTCTCAGAACAACTTTAGAGAATCAGCCCCTCACTGGAATTGTCCATACAACCTTCTTCACGGCCTATTAAGTGCATTACAACCCGCAAAAGGTTTCGTACATCACCATAATCATCAACTTCTACATTTTCATCCCAAAATCAAGGCCAACCCTGGAATCCTGCAAGTATAACACAAAAACACATAAAACCAACTAACATCGCATTGAGAACATACAAAATTTCAAGTTTTAAGCATCTAAAGTGTTGTTTTTGACAGCACACCAATACCCTCAACTTAAAATTATTTTTTGTCCTCAACGACAGGCTCAATCTATATAAGTAATACAATAACACACAGACCTCAACCCAATGGCATACATCACTTCAAATATAAACTTAGATACCCACATCACTTTTTCAAAACAGCCTCAGATAGCTATCTAACAAACCAATACAGACTAGTGCATGTGACAACACAACTATGACAAGTGAGGTACTATCAACAATCCACAATCATTGAATAAGTCTAATGCTAACAACGCAATGCAAGTGCCCTCACAGAAAGAAGTCCCATATCTCACTTTAAATGATGATTTTATGTATAAACTTGGGACTATGCAAAATCGCTCACCCTCACAAATGATATTGATGCATCATGCCTAATACAATAGGCTTACCCCTATACTATTAGGGAATATTTTGGGTGATACGAGGGTGAAATAAGGATAAGTATAGGTGAAAATGCGTTTGTGAAATCTTCGGTCCAACAATTAGAAAACTCTGGGTGAACTAGGAAAAGACAGTGCAGAAATAACACCTCTCCGCGTTGCAGAGAGGTCATGGACTCTCACTAGAAATTGCACCAAGTGAAATATCATAATTCGATTCCTTTGCTTTAAACTCGAGGTTAGACCCTTGTCACCCTAATTTGGACACCCTGAACAAGAACATGAAGTCAAATTTTTGAAATTCCAAATGAATTTTTAGATATATGGAAAACAAATTTCCGGTTACTTTCGAGGCACGTTTTCGAGAATTTTTTGGGGTCGTTTCATGCCCACCAAAACTTGGGGGGAAACTAAGCGAAGCCTTGACAATAGGCTCCGATGAGTGGTGACCCATGCAGGTTCCAGACCCTAATCAATAATATAACCTGCCACCTGTCAAGACCCAATCCTAGGGCCTAGCCGTGACACAGCGAATGGGGAACCCAAAGGAACCCCAAACAAGCCTCTTAACTTATCATTACACATCATTGGTCACGAAAGTATATAAAAGACATAAAGAGTAAGAATAAAGGCAAAGGGGCTAAGGGGAAAACTTGGATAACATCATAATCAAGAGACAAATAGTCAAAGCTCATATCATAGATACATAACATGTCCAATAAACACCTCTAATACTTAAATAGTGATATCATGTAGGCAAGAGTATGCTTTAGTACATTTGGATGTACTAAGTAAGTAGGATACAATGTAATAAAAAATAGGTACCTTAATCAGAATGAATAACAATAGGCAATAGGCTTAATATAACAATATGGCATGTATGATCAATGCATAAGTACAACATGCTTAAGTAACTCATGCTCATGTAGGATATTATATGTGTAAAAGAGACCAATCTAGCTTTCTAAAGTACAAACCCCTTGGCAGGTTGGTGATAATGCAACCCCATTACTTAGGTGGTGAGGTACAAACCCCTCACTGGGTTGATGAGTACAAACCCCCCATCTAGGTTAATGATGATGCCACTCCATCACCTTGGTGGTGAAGTACAAACCCCTCACTAGGTTGATGAGTACAAACCCCCATCTAGGTTATCCGGTCTCTTGGTCCCCCCGGATTAGGCATGGTCTAGTGCAACTCTTCAAATAGAATTCATCATATACATAGGCGCATTTCATCATCATAACATCATTCATATCACATCTCATGCTTTGAACCTTCAATTCCTCAAGAAACCATATCCGAACATTTTATCAAATACTTAGATGGTGTGTAGTGCTAGTATAAAACCATGAAATATAGAGATGAAATCATGCAAGAAAACCCATTGGAAAACCATCAATCAACACCTTGCAACACCCTCAAGAAATATACATCAAAATTCATCATCAAATCTTACAATAGATCCAAGATTTATAGCTCCAAACATAGCAAAACAGTCACAACTTTACATAGCCTTAACATAGTTCATAGGCATGTTCATACTAATAAACCCATTAGTAAAATCAACTTTAAATCATGCAAATTGAGTAAAAGGAGGTTAGGGAACCATGGTCGGATGGACACAATGGCTAAAACCCACATACCGTAGCTTTGAGGAAACTCTTGAAGAAGGTTGAAAATGGAGGCTTGAAAGAAAACTTTAGTTCCGGATAAGGGTTTTGAGACTTGAATTTGGAAGTGATAAATATGGCTAAGTGTTTGAGAGGATATTGGGGAATGTTTAGGATGATATGAGGGTAAAATATGACTAGGTATAGGTAAAAACTCATTTGGAAACAATTAGGCCTAAGACCCAAAAGTCTTGGACCGAGATAGAAAACTAGACATAAAAATGTATAGGAGAGCGCCCTTAGCACGTCGTGCCAGGGGCACGAATCATCTCTGGAAATCGCATTTTTGCGATTTTCAAATTTTTCTATGTTTACTCTTAAATCAGGGTTAGACCCTATTTTCCTTCAATTTTGACCCCATGAACAAGAATATGAAGCAAATTTTTGATATCGCACACAGATTTTGACATATATGGAATTTAAAATTTCGGCCATTCCCAGGCACATTTTTGGGCACTTTTTGGTGTCTTTTCAATATCTCCCCCTTGAGAACATTCATCCCGAATGTAAAAAAGACGTACAAGACAAGAGTGATCATAAATAATCAGCCCCCAGCAAGAATACGATATTACATTTGAAACACCATTTCCAAAATTTCAACATAAGTGTAAAATCATCATAAGTTTTCCAACTTAAACATTAATGCATATGAGTGACATAGGGGCTGAAATATAAGACTTGAAATCACATAGAGGCTTAGAGTTCGTACCTTAGGATTGAGTGGAGTGGAAAAGATAAGGATACCGCTTTTGCATGTCAGCTTCGGCCTCCCAACTTGCACTTTCAATTTGTTGGTTCCTCCAAATGACCTTAATGGACGCCACCTCCTTGTTCCACAATCTCTTACTTGCCTATCCAAAATTTGAACTGGAACCTCCTCAAAAGTCAAGTTATCCTCAACAACACCCACAATATCAAGAGGCATAATAGCATTAGGATCACCAACACATTTTCTCAACATAGAGATATGGAACACCGGATGAACCAAATTCATCTAACTAGGTAACTTCATCTTATAAGTGTCACGCCCCAAGTTCCCGTAGGGCGGACCGGCACCCGTTACCGATAAGGCTTTGGGAGAACCAACCTACAACTGTGCTTCATCTATCCATACTATGCGTGGTTTCTATCTTTAACGTGTCATAAAGCAGGTAGACATTTATTATAAGCAAAATGAAATGCATATGACTAGGCCGTTGGGGCCACGGTGGT
>JAPFFP010009714.1:0-40287 GCA_026153255.1 Solanum medicagineum
TAGCCTTACATACCTCGTTGTATGACCTTGTTACTACCTCGAGACAACCTTCCCTTTCTCCAAATACTTATCTACAATATAGTATGTGATAAAACTAGCATTAGCAGCCAATAAATATACCTTGGCAGCCCAATCACATAAGAAAACAGCACACGGGCAGCAAGCGGGTATTGATAAACCCGAGCATATTTCTTCAACTTTTTCGCCTCTAATTGTACTTTTTCTAATACATATTTTCATGTAAACATCAAGTGCAGCCCGTTTTAGTGCCATAACAGTCTTACAACATCCCACAAAGCACAACGCATAACAATTCTACACAACCTAAAAATGGACAGCATAATGTTACCTCCCTTCGCTACATTTCGATGTCGACAACTCCAAACCTATTCCAAATCTAACCAAACTATTCCAGTAACATTTACACATAAAAAAAGCCTTGAACCCATCTCAAAACAGTAACAAATCAATCATTAAGGAGATAAGGCAATAGCCTTACATCCATCAGACCACAATTTCTAATCAACATTACACTTAAGATAACACGATAAAACGCGTTTGTTAAATGAAACCAAAATCAGGGCAGCAACCTTAGGGTAATATTTATAAATCAAACCATGTTAAGAACATAAACCTCTTTTCATAATACAACCCACAAACCATAGAGAAATCACTAAAACAAAAGGTAAGTGTGCAACAACTTTTTCAATACATGCTTTCTCAATTTTCAGCGCAACATACTAGCTTATACTTCTCGTTTTTCATAAGAAAACCATACTAAACACGTGTAAACTTACTTTCCACTTACTTCAAGGTGTAGGGCTTATCCAAGGACCCTATAAGTCCCTTTTAGCTTCTTTACAAAGTTAAGAAAAGTTAAGAGGAAATAGAGAGAGCAATCTGATTTTGTGTGTCCAAGTTAAGAAATGAATTGTGGAGCTGCTTTTGAGCCCTTTATAAAGGGTTCTTTGTCCGACTTACTCTTGACATTTTGACCACCTTATACCACACATTAATAAGTTGCTTATCCAGCAGAGTGGCTCTTACACTTGGGCCTAAATGGGCCACCAAGTTGATGGGCTTGGGCTGCCAATTTTCCAACTTTCTCTTCACTTACTTTTGGGTACAAATGGTTAAGTGTGTTGTGATGTCTTTGGGACCTTTTAATCTCCTCCTTGGGCTAATCATATATTCCATTTATGATGCTAAAACATAGGCTAAAGTTACACCCTTAACACAGACTTTATTCATAATCGGACCTAGACCAATTTAACATCGAGCCTCATCTCGGTTTGGCTAGCAAATTTAAGCTAAGCATGTAGGTGACTCACCTGCTAGCTTAATAAGTCCTACAAGCACCTCAATTTTCTCACTTCGTTTAAGATTGTAATCTCCTTAATTCGACACATAACATGTATGCAGTCGACCCACTTAAGCGTTAGACACACATATAGCCCATTAACACGAGATTCAAGCACTTTTAAAAATTAGCACTAATTTGACCAAACCATGTCTTGTTTCGTTTGAATTGTACTAGCATTGTAAGGTGTGGGGTGTTACAATAACATCAAAATCTACCATCTCTAAAATAATCATATCTACCCAAGTATCATACCCAGACAAAGAAACAAGACAGGATCGATACACTCGATCCACCACTAAAGGCTCACCTACTGGTGTAGAAACATGAATGGGTACAGGCATACAATCACATGGAAAGTTGAATCCAAGTGAAAAGTAGGATGACACATAAGAGTAGGTAGATCCAGGATCAAATGATACAGAAGCAGATCGGTGACAAATCGGGATAATACCTGTGATGACCGCATCAAAAGCCTCTGCCTTAGGCCTCCCTGGAAATGCATAGCAATGTGGTCCCCTACCACTTCCTGTCTGAGCAATGCCTCTATCCCACTCTGTGGGACTATAGAACCACCCGCTCCTCTACCTGGAAAGAAGCCACCTCTATCTGTCTAAGCTCTGCCTCGCCCTCTATATGGTGGTGGTGCCGGTGATCTATTCTGAACTGAAGATCTGGGATGGGGCCCACTTTGTCCCTTTAATAAGGGACACTGTTGGAAAATTTGATCAGGATCTCCACACCCATAATAAAGCTTCTGACGCTAGAGCTGACATGCGGATCCTGACAAACCACCATAGCTATCTCGCCCTGTGGACCTATGAAGTTTTTGGCCACCTTCAAAAGCAGGTAATGATGCATGAATAGGTCCTCGACCCTGGGATGTGCCACCCCCTTTACAGAACCCTCTACCTCCAGATAAGGTACCGGAAAATTGATCGGATGTACGGGCCCAATTAGGGTCCCCAAACTCTTCTCTGTCCATCAGCTCTGCTTCCTTAGCAACACTCGCAACAGACTGGAAAGAGGCCCCATATCTAGATGTTCTAAACACCATTTGTTGGATAGAATAGGTCAATCCTCTCACAAACCTATGAACTTTCTCTTTCTCGTTTGGAATAATGGTTGTAGCATGTCTAGATAGATGACAGAAATGGGTCTCATACTTGGCGACTGATAAGCCATCCTTCCTCAGACTCTGAAATCTCAACTGACTCTCTTCCCTCACACTTCAAGGGACAAATCTATCGTAAAAAGCAACAAAGAACATCTCCCAAGAAACTGTGGGAGATCCCACAAGCGAAGATCCCGAATATGTCCTCTACCACTCTCTGGCTGGACCACGAAGCTGAAGCTAACATATCAAACCTCGTGAGACTCGGCTAAGCCAACAACATCCAATAACTCTGTACAAGTAGTTAGAAACTCATGAGCATCCTCCGTCCTTCCGTCCTGAAATTGAGGTGGGTTCATCTTCCTAAACATCTCATAGCAGCGATGCTCACTCTCAGTCAAGGTAGCCATAGGTGCATCCCGAGCCACAATAGCTGGTGCAGGATCAATCTCAACTATAGTACCCACTGGTGGCTGCTCCACCGAAACATGTACTAGTGGAACATGATGTTGATCTGGGATCTGAGCTCCTCCTCCAGTTTGAGAACCGCCTGGCATGCCTCTCGTATTACTGCTCGGACCAAGACTCTCTAGTACATTCAGCACCCTAAATAAAGGATCCTGCAACAACAGTGAAGCTGCATGCTCTGAAGGAACCTGCTTCCCTCTAAGGTCAGCCGTAAGCTCTGAAGAGACCTCTCTAGCACGACCTCTTGCCGGTGCTGCTCCACGAGTACAACCGCTGGCTCGAGCTCTACCCCTACCTTTAACTGGGGTCTCGACAACTGCCACAGGAGCTGCCTTACCTCTACCACCAGGAACAGTAGCTCTATTCCTCGCCAATGAACATCGCCATGCACGATAAGAGAGAATAAATAAAAGGGGAGTTTCCTAACAGTCTCCATAGCCTCTCAAAGATAAGTACAGACGTCTCCGTACCGATCCTTAAGACTCTACTGAAACTCAGCTTGTATACACGTGAGACCTATGAACCTAGGCTCTGATACCAACTGTCACAACCCGAAATTAAGGCGTGATGGCACTTGTCTTATCCCACCAAGACAAGTCAGCCTACAACCCAGCTATAATATCAAAAATGTGGAATTCTAACAAAAATGAAAATTCAAATGGATAACGAGTCAACTTGATTAAAAACCCCCAAAATCTGTTTGTCACGTGCACAAGATTCTACTATATTACGGTAGCATTGAAAAGAAACGCAAGTATCAAATGATGTTGTCTCTCGAATCTCCACAGGAAACCTCGGATAGGGGAGAGTAGAGAGTATCACGATGATCTGGGCTCGTAACTTGCAAAATTATTGTAGCAAGGGGATGAGTACGAAACACACGGTACTCAACAAATGAACTACTAAAAACAAAAATAAGTATATAGAATACCGGTACCCCCCAACACTCCAGCCCAACCCCCACAACTACAACTTGCATAAGATTAGTCCAGCACAACAGTTTACAATGTACATAGCAGATAGCTCAATAACCACAACAACTATTATATATCAACAATACCAGGGATCAAATACAACTATCACAAGTTTCAGAAAACACTCACGTGTTTATAAATGATAATGAGATGCAATGCAATGCAATGCAATGTCACGTAGAATGATGCATGTTTGTCCTAGTAATACACACCCGCTGTAGCACAGCCCGAGACCCATGGGGGACTCCTTGTTCATGCATCTGTCGTGGTGCGCGACCCGGCCCATCGAATCATAGTAACTGTCACGGCGTGCGACCCGACCAATCGAATCATAGTATCCTCTTGAATTCTCATTCTTTTCACTAGCCGGAACTGTTTCCCATCGACTTTACATTTCTCTTGTTGGAACATCCAGCAATCACATAGTAAATGCACAATAATCATGTTCATGGAAATAAAATATGCAAAATGCCCATACAAATTAATATCTCTCAAATTCAAGAATGGGTAGCTCAATAACTTAATTGTTGTCATATCCTTGATCTCAATACCATCATAACCTTAACAACCTTTACATCTAAAAGTAAATATCACTTCGATCTCAATAACAAATAATCACTATTTCACATATAATAACCTCCATCATTAATTCACTAGTCAAATATTAGCATAGGTAAATTACCCACTTCAAATATTTCCAATCAAAGCCCTCATAAATCATTCTCAACACCTCACACAAGAAGCAACAGATTCTATAGACTTAATAAAGGTTAAGAAATTCACTTGCCTTAATGATTTTGAACACTCACTGTGGGACTTGAGTCTTCCCCTTCCAAATGGAATCTGAAATACCATGATCTAATTGAATAAGAATTCACAATTAAATTTTGAAACGAACAACACCCATGTTACTATATGACCTAACCTAGACTCGAAAATTATCCAATTAATTCCATAACCAACTTTCATAAATTTCAAACTCTAGGTTAAGTCTTAATTCCTCCAAATAATATATCTTTAATGGTGTTTATAAAATATGATGTATCGAATATCTATTTAATTGATTATTATTATTAATTGGGCAAATGATTTACGAAGAGAGCTATATAAATAATGTATATGAAAGGAAGGAAGACAACCGTTAATTTGTTATTCCTTACTCTATCTATTAACTCTCCTGGAAAGTGAATCACGTACCAATTAAACCTGATAGAAATCACACGTCATAAACCCAACTTCATTACTACATCTGTAGTAATTTGTCAATTGTGCACTTTCCAGTAACTAATTCATCCTCACAAACCACTTTCTAGGCTAGTGAATTAATTTAGTAAAGGACTAGTACATTACGATACTTATGAGTTAAAGCCATTCAAATAAGAGCACTAATCTGTGGGCCTCACAATTCTATAACACTACCAATCTCCAACCCACAACAATGATAGGCCTATAATATATTATTTTCTATCACAAGCATAAACTCTAGCTTCACATTAAAAAGAAATTTACTAACAAGAACCATAAATGGGAAGGATGAAAATCTCACCTAAAGCAAGTGTCGTTCTCCGTCCCTGCCATAGTAGGCTTTTTTTCATTTCTTTCGTTCTTATAATAGGGCTGTGCAGCAACCATTTCATTTTTATTATACATATATAATTATTTATTTTTTTAATTATTTTTTTTAAGAAAAAAAGTTATAAATTTTATTAACTTGTTTTCAATTAATATGGGATAAATAATATAGGATATTAACTAAACTATTATTTCAATCCACCAACTAATTTAATTATCTAAGATTATCACCTAACTAAAAATAAAAATTATTAAACAGATCAAAATGCCCCCATTAAATTTCACGAGATAAATATTTTATAATATATGAAATCCTATATCTCAAAACGACTTAACGGGTCGTTACAATGTTGGACTCTAAGAATCATTTACAAACCTAGTGCTCTAATACCAAGCTTATCACAACCTAATCCTAGGGTATAGGAGTGACTTCGTGAATTGGAACTGCGGGTCCCCAAACCATCCTCGTATTACCCATTTTCAAATCATTGATTCAAAACCGTATTTGAATAGCATACACGTAATTCTAAGGGACGAGAGAGTATGATTCACACTATGGGGATATCACAGGGAATGGGAGTAACATGAATTCACAAAGCATGTAGCACATAAATAAAAAGGGACAAGTAAGTATGACTCACTCTATGGAAGATAGGACTCACCACAAAAAGCAGAACTTGAGATCTGAGCTAGACGTCGTACGGTGGATGAATGTACTCCTCAGTCCCTACATGGTGAATCATGTAGGCAAAAGTATATGTTAGTACGTTGAATGTACTAAGTATACGGGATGCTATGCACATGACTCACCGGACATGCATTCAATGTTAGATGACAAGGGCACATAATATAGAAGGAGATATATAGTAAGAGACATAGTATACGATATGGCAGGAAACCAATGATGCATGAAATGTACAGATGCTCATATATAGTAGGGATAGACTATAATCAACGAATCAAACTCATGTGAGCTACAACATGAATTAGTCCGATAAAGACCTCGCATCGATAGGAGAAAATTACTTGCCAAGGTACTCTACACCACACCTTACTATCCAGTCTTTTCAATGGATACCTTTCTTACAAGTTTGTCTTTTCAAAAGGATTTCCAATATCATATCATATCAATAAATAAATAACCATACCTTACGACCTGGTCTTTTCGGTGATAGATACTATTCCTATGTCAGCACATAGTTCAAGGTAAGGGAAAGGACCCTTAGGGATAGCCCTGACACCGGCAATCTATTGGTGCTAAGTCAAAACATCACACAAGAATACTTTTACATATGCATGCTTTCAAAAGAGACAATAGCCATTACAAATCTTTTTGATGCACATTTAGGCTCAAAAGTCAAACCATAATTCATAATCATGATATTCATGCATATGAATAGCTCATGCTCGTGAAAATATGCTGCAAGCACCCAATATACTCAAAGAGCCATTAACAATAGACATTTATATGATCATATTCTTGTCTTAACCAATATCTTATCAACTATCATTTCCATAATATTGGGCTAAAGCCACTTCATAATTTTCACAAAATTCATTGCTCATGAATGACTATGTTATGAATGAAGTGGGAATAGAATGGGTAATTAAGATTCAATCTAAAATCAATTAATATAATATGAAATTAAAGTAAATCCATATTTAAATCCACATTTAAATTATAATATACATCACTCATGCACAAATTAAACTTTAAAGGGAACATACACCTTCATAACATCCTAATCTCAATGAAAACCATCATATTAGGGCTTCAATCAACTTAAAATCATTAGATAAGCATAGCCCATGCATTAATAGTATTTTATAGATCATAATAATGAAAACCCGAAAATAAAGTAAGCTTAAATTCATGGAAACTTTTTTGAAAAGAGTTTCGGTCTCCTTGGATGAAAGGAACCTAGGATCAAATCCGCATAACTTGCCAAATGAAGAAGTTTCAAGAGAAATTTGAAGAAGAATGAACTACCCTTGATTCCTTAGTTTAATCCCAACTAGAGTTCTTTGAAGGAGATTTGAGAGGATTTCAAATGTGAGGAATGAATTGTAATGTTAGCAATAGAGTTTAGGTCATTAGAAAGTCAATAGGTAGTATAGGAAGTCCCAAAAGACTTTGAGAACAAACTATATTTACGAAAATGAAATTAATGAAACAAGTTAAAAAATTGAATGTCACCACTTCAAAGGATGGTATATGGTTTGTGTAGCTCTACATGGACCGTGTACTTGCCTGTGAACCCATACTTAGCAAAATTTCACTTGACGAATGTCCAGAATGGTAATCCCATACATAGAAAAATTTGATGAAAACATCTATAGGGAGGATCATACAAGCCTTGTGAAGCTACACAGGTCGTGTACCCAACTGTGTCCCCCTGCATAGAAAAATCTCACGACGAAGTTACGAGATGGTGATTCTATTCTTAGGAAAGTTTCACTTCGAAAGCAATACGGGGGGCCTCACTGCTTGTGTCACACCAACGCACCATGTGAGGGGCTGTGTCACCATACTTTCTCCCAAACGGTGGGATTCCAAGCTCAAGGCCACCACTCGGTCCTCCACACGATCCGTGAAGTGTCACACGACCTGTGTGGGATCCAAATGTGGTGCTCCTTAGCTTGAAACTCCATGCTAAGGGTGAAACATCCAACATTATGCCAAGGATCACTCCAAGGAGGCCCTATACGGGCCATGTGACCTCACAACAACCGTAAGGGCTCCCCTGAGGCGTCATATTGGTCTAAAGTCTCCCAAAACCAAAATTTTCAAGCTCCAACAAAGTGGTACAACATCCAGGTCCTTACATACATATTTTGAGATCTTAGTGAACATGAGAGAATACTCCCTCATGCTTATGTTTTCTTGCGTCAAGTTGATGAATTCTTGCATCTTAGCGTCTGTTAGCTCCAAAGAGAAGAACCGATCCAAGAAAGCGCCCCCAAGCAATTGGCCCCACCTTATTACCTCTTTCCTCTACCCAAACTTTATCCATACCCTAAATTTTTTAGGCCACAAGCTCGACCTTCTCTTCTAGTGTTGATCCCATGATCGCCATAATCTGATAAGCCTCATATATGAACTCTATTGGGTCCTTGTCAACATTGCAACCATGATACTTGTGCGGACTCAGTCTCATGAAATCCTGAATCCTCGTTGTCACTGAAGGTGCTTGAGGTGGAAGGGTAATCTCCTAGTTGACTTTGTTGACTAAAAATTGGGCCAACATTGTAAAGGCAGCATGGAACTCCGCATGTTTAACTCCATCCTCTTGTGGCATTAGAAGGGTTTGGTCCTCATTTACGTCCCTTCTTAGGAGAGCTATTTTCAGTGGCATGATCTATAAAAATGGAAAATAAAAATTCTTTAGATAAGAAAAACCTTAGACATTTTTTAAAGGAACAACATGAATCATGAAGAAGGGAAAGTTTCCGAGATGTTTCATAGTCTCTCATTCATGATTGTGGCATGCATCACAATCATGAACAAGACGTTGTTCAATGTCATATGTTGGATATGTAAGGAACATTTCAAAACCTCATGCTACAATACCAAGTTTTTCATGACCTAGGCCTAGAGCCTAGTTTAACATGACAAATGGGGAACCCAAAGGCACCTCACTCAAGTTTCTTAGTATTCGTTGGTATTTAATATGATAAAAGTAGAATTTAAAAGTGAGGAATGGGACTAAGGGACATCAATCATTTAAAATCCATGAAAAGAAACAACTTAAACCCCATACATACTGTCCAAACATATCATTTGCATAAAAGATGTCGTGGGGGCCAAGACATACTCAAATCTCACCATTAATTATCAATGCGGATAGAAAATAATATACAAAGTAAAATGCCTCAAAATACAACTCAAATAAACATTCAAAAGTATAATAGCAAGAAAAAAAAGTGTATTCCCCAAACTAGAGGGCTTACCAATCAATTAGTCTCGAGCATCTAATGGTGGCCACGTGCCAACGAAGGAGGAGGAGCGTCGGTCCCTACATGGTGATGATGTAGGCAAAATATGTACAAGTACATTTGAATATACTAAGTTTGTGAGAATGCAAATACGACATATGAAACTGCAATGTCATCATTCATGAAATTGTAATGCCATCATGCATGGAATTGTAATATGTCATTCAAGACATTCCTAACCGCAACCAAGGAGTCAAGCTCAATATAAAGTTATAGACCAATACTCATGTAGAAACATACCTTGAAGCGAACAAGTTATTATACATGTAACTTTATGGGAAGATACCGTAACTAAAATTTAAGACAATGCAAGCTACTACAACAAAATCCAACATAACCCTCTACGCTGGCATGGGGAGTCCACTTGCCAGTGGAACTCTGTCAACTTCTGCATGCATATCTTAGTTTAACTTTGCTATTATTGATCTACTAGACTTAGCCTACAAGGGCTTTTATGGTATCACATAGTTAATGGGACAAGAGGTTGACCTTAAGGTTCCCTTATCGAACCCCACCTCACTAATGCCTTTGATGCTAAGACAAATCACACTAATTATACTTTGAAACATTAACATAGTAATAAAAATATAACTTGGAAACATAAGCATCATCATATAGGAATAGTTTATTTACTTGGATATCACTCAAGTAAGAATTGACCTTTCACATTAAGGATCCTTCACAACATCATTAAGAGCTTTATAACATGCTTATAACTTTAATGACATTCATAACACTCGTAACATACTTTTAGTTTCTTATCTTTAGCATTATGTAGGAACTTATGTTAAACTTAGTGGGCTTATGTAGCATACTTTAAAAATCTTAATTCAAGAGTATAAAGCAAGATCATGATCAAACTCATCGATTTAAAATAATGTCTAAATAGCCCATGTCATCATTGAAAAACTCTTGATAATGAAATCATGACATTCAACTTAAAAACTATAGGAATGCATAGTAAATCATCACGTTGGTCCAAAATAACTAATAATATATCATTATAACATTTGAAACATGCTCATGGAAATCAGGTAAATTTCATAACTTAAAGAAAAGATTAAAGGAATCATTGATGGACTTTGTGAGTTAAAGAAACCCACCAATCAAGATCACTTGCCTGATTGAAGACCTTAAGAAAAAGCTTAAAGGTTGGTAAAAGAAACCTTTTGATAGACCCTAGCCTTTCCTTTCTCTTGAGAGAGTCTTTTGTCTTAGAAAATATTTGAGAGGATTTGGAGTGGGATAGAATGAGAGTTTTGAGAGGGTTAAGGGCTAATATTGGTAGATTTTGGACCCAAAACAATGTAGTTTTAGGCTTAATATATGGAAAAAGATAAAAAAAATTCCCTTCATTAAAACTATTAGACCCAAACCATGACCCCTATTAATTGGTCGCACTAATGGTTTATGGGTTATAACTTGGAGGTTTCATCCTGTTCAATTTTTTGCCTTCTAAAAGTGTCTTTAAAACATAGAATACAACTCCATTCTACCACTCATAGAATGATCTGCGGGTCGTTGAACTATTTCATGGTACCTGTGCATACTTAAAAGAATTCCCAAACTCAGGACCCCAATCAATGAGTCTATTTACGACTCATAGAATAGACTATGACTTGTCATATTTGTTCATAGTTCCGTTTCAAAAACCTAATTAGTTTAGTGTTTGGGTGGATTCTAAATTTAGGTCATCAAATGTATTAGGTTGATTCCTAATAGTGCTATTGGGTGGACTCCTAATAGTTTAGGTTGAGTGATTTAGGGTGGATTCTCTTAATTGCTTATTAACTTTTTTCTTAGTTAATCATAGAGTCATCCATTTATGGATTCACCTAGTTCCTCTTTGATTTCCCTGAGTTGTTTTATCAATTGTTGATTCTGTTCAATTGGATAATGAAGGTATCAAGCCTTTGGTTACCCAAAAACTAGATTGATCATTGATAATTTTGCATATATTTTCTTATTTTAGTGTTGTGTCAACTTGAACTCTTAGCATCCAATTAGATTCATATCAAAAGGAATGTCACTAGAAGAGAACTCCTTAACAAATTGTCTATAGTAATTGGTCAAACACAAAAAACTCTAAATATCCGAAGGAGATAAAGGTCTGAGCTAATTTTTTACCGCACCAGTCTTCGAGGGATCAAGATTTAAACCTTTACTAGAGATAATATAGCCAAATAATTCCATACTCTCAAGGAAAACTTCCACTTTCTAAATACATTAAACAACTATGATCCTTTAAATTTTACATCGGAATCCTCAAATGGTCGTCCTGCTCCTCTCCATTTCAAGAATACATCAAAATATCATTAATGAAGACAATAACCAACATATCCAAATATGGCTTAAACACCATATATATTAAATTCATAAACTTTATAGGAGAATTCATTAATCCCAAAAACATAACCAAGAATTCATAATGAACATACTGAGTCTTAAAGGTTGTCTTAAGAATATCACGCTCCCTAATTTGAAGATAATGATGACCCAATCGAAGATCGATCTTGGAGAAACAACAAGCACTCTTAAGTTGACTGAACAAGCCATCAATCCTTGGGATGAGATTTTTACTCTTGATCATGACCTTATTCAGTTGCCGATAATTGATACATATACGAAGAGAACCATCTTTTTATTTTTGAACAAACAACACTTCAACACCTCATGGAGATGTCTCATGAAACCCTTATCTAAGAGGTCCTTCAACTACTCCTTCAACTTCTTATGCTCATCTTGGACCATTCATTAGGGAGGAATAGGTATAGGCTAAGTAAGAAAAGAAGTTCTATGCCCAAAACAATTTCTCTTTTGTAATATTTTGCGCATTTGAAGATTGGAATATGCTTAAAAAAGGGTAAAATATTACAAAAATGACCTCAATAGATTTTTTGGTTCAATATAGTTTTAGAGAAACTTGAAATTTTTCTTATCCAGAAGGTTCTGTTAAAGGATACATCCAAATTTTCCCCTAATCAAAATTAGCCAAAAATGAATTTCATAATAAAATGTATTGCCATCAGAGAGTCCGAGTTGCAGACCTGGGTTAGGTTTTTCATCCGAATTCAATTTTAAGCAAGGAATATTTTGGTCTTTTTTATTCGTTAATTAATGAACCTGGACATTTTTGAGATTAAACTCACCTATGATAAATATCCTAAGCCGTCCAAAATCTCTCATTCCCACCAAATTCTCAATTCACAAAATTTTCTCTCTAGAAAAATCCTCCAAAATCGTTCTTCTTCTTCTTCGTCTTCATCTTCTTCTTCTTTCTTCTTCTTCGTCTTCGTCTTCTTCTTTCTTCTTTTTCATCTTCGTCTTCTTCTTTCTTCTTCTTCGTCTTTGTCTTCGTCTTCATCTTCTTCTTCTTTCGTCTTTTTCGTCTCCTCCTCCTCCTCCTCCTCCTCCTCCTCCTCTTCTTCTTCGAGGAGTAGGCTTATAATGACCCTTAGGGTCATTTTTATGGTTCTTTTTCTTTCTTCTTCTTCGTCTTCTTCTTCTTCTTTCTTCTTCTTCGTCTTCGTCTTCTTCTTTTTTCTTCTTCGTCTTTGTCTTCTTCTTTCTTCTTCTTCGTCTTCGTCTTCGTCTTCGTCTCCTCCTCCTCCTCCTCCTCTTCTTCTTCGAGGAGTAGGCTTATAATGACCCTTAGGGTCATTTCTATGGTTCTTCTTCTTTCTTCTTCTTCATCTTCTTCTTCTTCTTTCTTCTTCTTCGTCTTCGTCTTCTTCTTTCTTCTTCTTCGTCTTCGTCTTCTTCTTTCTTCCTCTTCTTCTTCTTCGAGGAGTAGGCTTATAATGACCCTTAGGGTCATTTCTATGGTGTTGTAGTTATTTTATGGATTTGAGTATGCGTATAGTGACCTCAGGCCATTGGTGATTTGTCGCGATTCGCTACAAGAAAACAAGACTTCTAACAAACATTTCTTAACAAAAGGAAATGAATCTGATTGTTATAAATACATTGTGACCAAATTTTTTCGATCGTTATAAATACACTTTTAGTGATCAATTTTTTTTGGTTGTTATAAATATACTTATAATGACAAAAAAAATTTTGAAATGTTCGAAATACACTAATTATGACTGAAATTTTATTCCAGTCGTTATAAATACACTTATAGTGACCAAATTCTTTTTCGATTGTTAAAGATAAATTTTAATTCAACATTAATGAGGGGATAAATTTGATTGCTAAAATGCATAATATCTCGTCATTAAAACATATTAGTTAGTGTAAAAATATGTTTTAATTGATGTGAGTGCAAAGAAATAAGACCAAATTATGTTATAAGTATAACAAGTGGAGTTTTGCTAATCATTCCGTCATTCTAACAATCCTCCATATTTTACAATTTTGTGTATTTCATAGAAAAAGTTTAATAGAAAGAAAAAATATTAATGTATGATTTTCTAATAACTCTATCCATCATTCTTATTATAGTCGATTATGTAAAATTTTGAAACATTATAAAAGCATTTAGTTAAAAAAAAAATTGACACAATTTTTTTAACTTAAATTTTTTCTTGATATAATTTCTGTATATGTTTTTATTTATAGAGGGGATTTATTCATCTTTACTTAAACTTCTTAAAGATGCAAGATGAAGTTGGTCAAAACAAATAATGGTAATGAAACAAAAAGAAATTAAAAAAAGAAATAATAGTATTAAATGTATATAATTATGAGCTAATTGATTAATTAAAGGTAGAAAAATTATATAAATTTGGTAGTAAGTAATTTTCTCAAGAGATTAGATATTTGTTTGGATGGCTATTTGTAGGGTAATTTGGGAGTTATGTAGATTTTTTAGTTAACTAGGAAGTTAAACCCGTAAATGCGTTTTCAGGTAAAGTCCTAGTAAATTGTCTAGGGGTGAAATTTTGACGATTTCATTAGCTCCGGAATGGTAGAAGTAGGATAGGAGCATATCCAGTGCAATTATATCATGGATTGCAAATTTGGCTGCCAAAACTAGTTAATAATTAACTCAGCCAATGTCCTCGGGAATTGTACTACAAATGAGAATTTTGATAGTGTGGTTAGCTTCAAAGTGTCAATTTTAGTCTAGGATGGCCCTTCATTTGACACCGGTTATATGCGAATATGATTTTGCCCCTCGGGGACTTTCCAAAAAAGTTGCACGTAAAGAATTGGGACTCTTACTTAATCTTAGAAAGCTTCGTTAGAAATTTCAATAACACCGTTAGATTTGGAACACCGAAAATCATAGGGTTTCATAGTTCATTTGCAAAAATTAGAGTCAGAACGAGCCCGAAACAACGAAAAAGGCAATAAAAATGTTGCTGAGTTGAAGAGCATGCCGTGGCATGCCATAGCGCTTCCACGTGGAGTATTCTGATGCTACCACATGTCAAGAAACATGGAAATAGCTCATATGTGTGTTTTATTATATGTATATATATATACTCCTAACTTTGCACATCGTTTTCGGGCTCATTGTTCATCCTATTTGAGTGATTAAAAATGCTACGTCGCAAAAATATTTGTGAGGAACATCGTGGCGAAGTCAAATTTGGTTTTGGCACATACTTTGAGATAAAATCAATTCTTTTTTGCTAATTACGTATCGAAAATGAGTGAAAACTTTATATTGCGATATCTTGGTCATTTCTCAACCGAAATAAGTTAAATTTATGTCTAAATTGTTCTACATTCCGTGAGAAATGCTATGGTATGATGGGTGTTCACTGATGTTGTCTGGTTTTTGAGAATTATGAACAAGAATGTTTTGAAAAGAGTATTTTTCTAGTAAATCTTTTAACTTCATTTTTGGACCTTCTCAATCATCTGGGGTCCATTTTGGGCCGAACTTTTTGTTGTAGACTCAAGGTGACATGGGGGCTGTTTTTCAGGAATTTGTTAATAATTTCATGTAACACCTGGTAAAATTATCAAAATAGTCCTAGAGGATAGATGTGCGCATAATGCGTTTTCCAATGCCCCGATGGAAAATTCGAGACCGGATATGCGATCAACATGAAAAATATGATGGAAAAATGGTCTCGGTTGATTTTTAGAGCAACCAGATCAAAAGATAATTTTTTGATGCAGAAACGATTTGCAGAGAGGGTGTGCAACAGATGTGCGATGCGCACCTGCCACGAACCTGAAACAACCCCAAAAAGCTCTCGAAAACGTGCCACGAAAGTAATCAAAAACTTGTTTTCCATATATCTAAAATCTGACTTCATATTCTTGTTTAGGGGGTCCAAATTAGGGTGACAAGGCTCTAACCTCGAATTTAAAGCAAAAGAAACGAATTATGAAATTTGCACTTGGTTGTTTCGAGAGACGATCCGCGATATCTCCGCAACGCGGATAGGTTGTTTTCCTGCAATGTCTTTTCCTAGTTCGCCCAGATTTTTCTAAGTCTTGGACCTAAGTTTTCCCATGCGTATTTTCACCTATACTTAGCCTTATTTCACCCTCATATCTCCCAAAACAATCCCTAATAATTCCCCAAACACTTAGAGTCATTTCTAACCCTAAATTCAATTCCTAAACTCAAGGCCAATCTCAAGGATTTCTTCAAAGATTTCACCCAAGCTTCAAATCTCCATGAAGGTCTTCTTCAAGAACTTCACAAAAGCTAAGGTATGTGGTGTTGAACCATTGGGTCCTTCCACCTATGTAGCCTAAACCCTCTTTTACTTAAAATGCATGATTTAAAGTTGATTCTACTGTGAGTCTTGAATATTGAGAAATTAAAAGCACAGAGATTTTTATACATGTAAGTATGGTTGTTTAAGCCTGTTTTGAGCTTCAAATCTTAGATCTAATGTTGGAATTGATGAGGGGTTTTGATATGAATGTCTTAGGGGTGTTGCAAGGTGTCGATTAAAGGTTTTGCCATTGATTTTTCTACATGATTTCATATCAAAATTGCATGCTCTTTTACCTCCATTACACACCCCCAAGGTGTTTGATAAAATGTTTGGTTATGGTTTCATGAGGAATTGAAAGTCTAAAGTATTAGATATGACATGAATGATGTTATGATGATGAAAATGTGGTTATTATGTTTACTCCTACATGACATATTGCATTAGAGCCTATGATTAATCTTATATAAAGTGTGGCATTGACCAAGCCTGATCTAGGGGAAAAAGAGCCCTAGTAACCATGCAAGGGTTTATACTTCCACAACATGGATGTTTGGGGTGTTACCATCATCAATTATACAAGGGGTTTATACCTCGTCATTGTAGATGGCGGAGTGCGACCACCATCAACCATGCGAGGTGTTTATACTTCATCACCATGGATGGCCGGGTGCGGCCACCATCAACCACCAAGGGGTTTATACCTTGGAGAGCTTGCTTGGTCTCATTCTTCACATATGATATTCTATATGGGCATGATATACGTAAGCATGATTTACTTATGCATTGATCATACATGCCATCTGCTAAAATATCCCTATTGTTTATCGTCTTACATTTTCTATTATGATGCCTATCTCTTATTACATTGTATCCCGCATACATAGTACATTCAAAGGTACTAACATATACTCTTGCTTACATGATATCACCATGTAGGTACCGGTGCCCGAGTTGATCATCCTCCTCGTCTACGTGGCTAGGTGGTGCTATTCCAAGCTTGTGGGTGAGTCCTCCACTTCGGGGACTTTGGTTTATGTATTTTCTCTATTATCTATGTATTGAGGCACTATCTTTTGTTACCTTTGACTATGAGGGTGAGCTTGGTTACTTTGTCTTGGCCCCCGTTCTTTTTATGTTTTAAAGATGTATGTGGGACAAGGTGTATACTATGTATGAGCTTGACTCTTCACTTTGACTTCGATGATTATGGAAGTTTCTCACTTAGTCCCGTTGCCCTTACTTTTATTTGTATATGTCTTTTGTATGCTTCTGCAGACCAAGGATGCTTGACAATATGCTAAGAGGCTTGTTTTGGGTCCCTTTGGGTTCCCCATTCGCCGTGTCACGTCTCGGCCCAAGGCTTAGATCGTGACAAACTTGATATCAGAGCACTAGGTTGATAGATTCTCAGACTCCAACATACCGCGTCGATTATAGTTCGATTCATGATTTCAAAGCATGCCATGACTATGAATAAGAGGCTATGAGGCGTTTTAGGTAATTTTCCCTTCTTTATATCCTAAGTCGTGCTATAGAGTTGTGATAATTATTCCCCCTAATGATTAATGCCGAATACTAGAGGATGACGTGCCCAAACTCCCGAGGAGCAACCTACCAATGGTGAGCTCTGGGATGCTTTTACAATGCTTGCACAAGTAGTGGCCAACCAAGTCTAACAAGGGGTGCGAGCCCCTCATTCTACTACACTAGGGGCTAGGATAAGGGATTTCATGAGGATGACTCCTCCGGTCTTCCATGGGTCAAAGGTGGATGAGGATTCACAAAAGTTTATTGATGAAATCTACAAAATGTTGTCGATCATGGGTGTCGGTCCAAATGAGAAGGCGGAGTTGGCCGCATACCAACTCAAGGGGGTGGCCCAAATTTGGTTTGATCAATGGAGAGGTGAGAAGGGTAATGGCTCTGTGGTGCTTTGGGAGGAATTTAAATTGGCCTTCCTTAATTGGTTCTTCCTTTTGAGCTTAGGTAAGAAAAGTTGGTTGAGTTTATGAACTTGAAACAAGGTGGTATGAGGGTGAGGAAGTATACCCTCAAATTTAATCAACTTTCAAAGTATGCTCCTCACTTGGTGGCCGATTTTAGGTCAAGGATGAAAAAGTTTGTTATGGGGTTCTCTGATTTGGTAAGTCAAGAGTGCCAGTCCGTAATGCTTATTAGTGACATGGACTTATTTCAGTTGATGACATATGCCGAGCAAATGTAAGAAGAGAAGTTGAGAAAGAAGAGGGGCCTATGAGTCCAAGAGAGCCTGATTTGAAGGCAAGTTTCCCAAGGGTGTTAGATTTCCTCAAGGGAAAAGGCCTCCTCATGATAGTAGTAGGGGGTTCACCTATGACTTCCCTAGGCCTCAAGTTAATGTTGGGGTGGCTCCTAATGATGTGTGTCCAAGATGTGGAGAGAGTCATAAGGGCCCATGCTTGAAGGGTTCCAATGCATGCTTTGAATATGGGGAGCTTGGCCATAAGAAAGTAGATTATACAAGAAACCATGGAAAGGTTCGGGGTGCAAATGCGGTTCCATTGGGTAGAGGAGGTCCTCAAGGTGGTGCCCCAAGGCACAATTGCTCTTATGATCTACATGGGAGGTAAGGGGTTGGTGAGGTTCCCGATATTGTTACTGGTATGTTGAAAATTTTTGATCTTGATGTATATGCTTTGATTGATTCGGGTGCCACCCTTTCCTTTGTTACCCCCTTTGTTGCTAAAATCTTCCATGTTGAGTCAGAGTTATTGCATGAGTCATATGAAGTGTCTATTTCTATTGGTGCATCTACTGTTGCTAGGAGAGTGTATAAAAATTGTCCGGCTTGCATCTCGCATAATCTTACCTTGTGATCATATTGAATTAGATATGGTTGATTTTGATGTTATTCTTGGGATGGATTGGTTGAATGCATACTATGCTTTTATCTATTGTAGAACCTATAGGTTGAAGTTTCAATTTCCAAATGAACCCATCCTTGAGTGGGAAAGTCATGATGTAATAGTGACTGGTAGTTTCATCTTATGCATTAAAGCCCATAGGTTGGTTTCCAAGGGGTGTTTGTATCATCTTGTGAGAGTCAAAGATGTGGAGTTCAAAGTCCCTTCCATTGAGTCACTACCGATTGTAAATGAGTTTCTTGATGCCTTCCCAAACGACCTTCCGGTGTCCCTCCCGAAAGGGAGATAGATTTTGACAAGATCTCCTTCCCGAGACCCAACCTATGTCCAATCCCTTTTACCGTATAGCACCGGCTGAGTTGAAGGAGTTAAAGGTGCAATTGAAGGATTTGTTGGAGAAGGGATTTATTAGACCTAGCCAATCCCCTTGGGGTGCACCGATGTTGTTTGTAAAGAAGAAAAATGGGTCGCTTAGAATGCATATTGACTACCGGCAACTCAATAAGGTCACTATAAAGAATAGATATCCTCTTCCAAGAATTGATGACTTGTTTGACCAATTGCAATGGGCTACCTTTTTCTCTAAGATTGATCTTCTGTCAGGGTACCATCAAGTGAGGCTGAGGGAGCGTGATATTCCCAAGATGGCCTTTCGGACTAGATACGGGCATTATGAATTTGTGGTGATGTCCTTTGGGTTGACCAATGCATCAGCAATCTTCATGGACCTAATGAATAAGGTCTTCAAGCCCTACAAAATTGGGTCTTCAAGCCCTACCTTGATTCCATTGTTGTGGTTTTTATTGATGATATATTGATCTACTCCCATAGTAGGGAGGAGCATATGGGTCATTAGAGGGTTGTATTTCAAAGATTGAGGGAGGAGAGATTGTATGCTTAATATGCTAAGTGCGAATTTTGGTCGAAGGAGGTTGCATTCTTAGGTCATGTGGTATCCGGGGATGGTATAGAAGTGGATCCTAAGAAAACCAATGTGAATAGGAATTGGCCTACACCATTGATCCCGGTGGATAGTAGGAGTTTCTTGGGTCTTACAGGTTACTATAGTAGGTTTGTGAATGGGTTCTCCTCCATTGCTTCTCCTATGACAAAATTGACTTAAAAGAAGGTTATGTTTGTGTGGACCGATAAATGTGAGAAAAATTTCCAAACATTGAAAGATAGACTTGTGTCCTCTCTTATATTGTCATTACCGGATAGGGTTGAGGGATATGTTGTGTATTATGATGCATCTATGGTTGGTTTGGGTTGATGACTAATGCAAAATAGTAAGGTCATAGTTTATGCTTCTAGGCAACTCAATGTGCATGAAAAGAATTACCCTACCCATGATCTTGAATTGGCCACCGTGGTGTTTGCATTAAAGATTTGGTGTCGTTATTTTTATGGGGTGCATGTTCATGTCTTCACCGATCATAAGAGCCTTCAATATGTCTTCATTGAAATAGATCTCAACTTGAGACAAAGAAGGTGGCTAGAACTTCTTAAGTACTATAACATGAGTGTACATCACCATCTGGGTAAGGAAAATGTTCTGGCAGACACGCTGAGTCGGGTGTCCATGTGTAGCCTAGCTCATATGGATGGTGGTGAAAGGTGGATGGCTAGGGAGGTGATAGGTTGGCTAGGTTGGGGGTGAGGTTGGAAGATGTGGGTGATGGTGTTGTTATGGTTGATGGTTCTAAATCTTCTTTGGTTGATGAGATGATAGCAAAACAAGATCTAGACTCTTCCTTGCTTTCGTTGAAGGCCGTGGTGAAAGAAGGCAAGATAGAGGTTTTCTCCCAAGGGGGAGATGGGGCCCTTAGATACCAAGGTTGGTTGTGTGTTCCATATGTTGATGGTTTGAGGGAGAGAATTCTCGATGAAGCCCATAATTCCTCTTATTCTATCGACCCTGGTTCCACTAAAATGTCTAGGGATTTTAGGGTTGTCTACTGGTGGGGAGGCAAGAATAGGAACATTGCCAAATTTGTTTCAGGTTGCCATAGTTGCCAACAAGTCAAAGTCGAACATCAAAGGCCGGGTGGCCTAACCCAAGACATAGAGATTCCTACTTGGAAGTGGGAGGTAGTTAATATGGATTTCGTGGTTGGGTTTCTCATGACAAGAAAAGGTTTTGATTCCATATGGGTTGTGGTTGATAGAATGACGAAATAGGCTAAATTTCTACGAGTCAAAACTACATATGGGGCTTAAGAGTATGCAAAGTTGTACATCCATGAGTTTGTGAGGTTGCATAGGGTTCCCTTATCCATTATAGCGGATCGCGGTGCATAATTTACGTCCCACTTTTGGAGATCTTTTCAAAGGGTTCTTGGTACCAAAGTTCACCTTAGTACAGCCTTCAACCCTTACGGATGGCCAAGCCGAAGGAATATTCAAACACTTAAGGATATGCCTTGTGTCTTGGAGCTTAAAACTGGTTGGGATGACCATCTTCCATTGATTGAGCTTGCCTACAACAATAGCTATCACTTTAGCATCGGTATGCCTCCTTTTGAAGCTCTTTATGTGAGACGTTGTAGATCACCGATGAGTTAGTTTGAGGTTAGAGAGGTAGCCTTATTGGTGACGGATCTGGCTATAAATGCTCTTGAGAAGGTTAATATGATAAGGTAAAGGTTGAGGATAGCCCAAACTCATCAAAAATCCTATGCCAATGTAAGAATAAGAGACCTAGAATTCCAAGTGGGTGATTGGGTCTATTTGAAGTTTTCTCCAATTAAAGGTGTGGTTCGTTTTGGTAAGAAAGAGAAATTGAGTCGTAGGTTTGTTGGTCCTTATGAGGTGGTAAAGAGGATTGGTAAGGTGGCTTATGAGTTGAGGTTGCCTAATGAGATGAATTTGGTCCATTCTGTGTTCCATATTTCTATGTTAAGAAAGCGTGTTGGTGATCATAATACCATTGTGCCTCTTGATGTTATGGGTGTTTTTGAGGATAACTTGACATATGAGGAGGTTCTAGTTCAGATCTTGGATAGGCAAGTAAAGAGATTGAGGAACAAAAAGGTGGCATCCGTTAAGGTCCTTTAGAGGAACCAACAAGTCGAAAGTGCTAGTTGGGAGGCCGAAGCGGATGAAAAAGTGGTACCCTTATCTCTTCCACACCACTCAAGCCTAAGGTACTAATTTTATGTCCCCTATGTGCTATCAAGTCTTATATTTCAGCTTTATGTCATTCATGTTCAATCATGTTTAAGTTGGCAATTTATGATGATTTCACAATTATAATGGGATTTTGAAAGTGATGTTTTAAACATAATGTTGCATTCATGGTGGGGCTGATTTGTTCATGATTATTCTTGTCTTGTATGTCTCTTTTACACTCAGGGGTGAATATTCCCAAGGTAGAGATATTGAAACAACCCCAAAACGTTCTCGAAAACGTGCCTCGGAAGTAACCAGAAATATGTTTTCCATATATCTAAAAATCCATTCGTAATTTTGAAAACATGACTTCATATTCTTGTTCAAGAGGTGCAAATTAGGGTGACAATGTTCAAACCTCGAATTTTAAGCAAAAGAATCGAATTATGAAATTTGTACTTGGTGCAATTTCCAGAGACGATTCTCGATCTCTCCGCGACGCGGAGAGGTTGTTTTCGTGCACTGTCTTTTCCTAGTTCGTCCAGATTTTCCTAAGTGTTGGACCTAAGTTTTCCCAAACATATTTTCACATATACTTAGCCTTATTTCAACCTCATATCACCCCAAAACATTCCCCAATATTTCCCAAAAGACGTAGACTTATTTCTAACCCTAAATTCAAGTCCCAAACTCAAGGCCAATCTCAAGGATTTCTTGAAGGATCTCACCCAAGCTTTATATCTCCAGTAAGGTCTTCTTCAAGAACATCACAAAAGCTAAGGTATGTGGTGTTGAACTATTAGGTCCTTCCATCCATTGTGCCTAAACCCTCTTTTACTTAATAATACATTATTTAAAGTTGATTTTACATGTGGGTCTTGAATATTGAGAAATTTACTGCACAGTGATTTTTATACATGAAAGTATGGTTGTTTAAGCATGTTTTGAACTTCAAATATCAGATCTAGTGTTGGAATTGATGAGGGGTTTTGATATCAATGTCTTGAGGGTGTTGCAAGGTATTGATTAAAGGTTTTATCACTGATTTTCCTACATGATTTTATCTCTAAATTGCATGCTCTTTTATCCACATTACACCCCCCAAGGTGTTTGATAAAATACCCAGTTATAGTTTCTTGAAGAATTGAAGGTCCAAGGCAAGAGATATGATATGAATGATGTTATGATGTGAAATGAGCTTATGTATATGTTTTTTCCTACATGAGATATTGCATTAGAGCCTATGATGAATCCTATATAAAGTGTTACATAGACCATGCCTAATCTGGAGGGAAAGAGCCCGGGTAATCAAGCGAGGGGTTTATACTTCATCAACATGGATGTTTAGGGTGTTACCATTATCAACCATGCGAGGGGTTTATACCTTGTCACCATGGATGGCGTGGTACGACCACCATCAACCATGCGAGGGGTTTATACTTCATCACCATGGATGGCGGGGTGCGACCACCACCAACCACCAAGGGGTTTATACCTTGGAGAGTTTGCTTGGTCTCTTTCTTCACATATGATATTCTATATGAGCATGATATACTTAAGCATGATTTACTTATGCATTTATCATACATGTAATCTTGCTATAATATGTGTATTGTCTATCTTCTTGAATTTTGGATTATGTTGCCTATCTCTTGTTGCATTGCATCCTGCATACTTAGTACAATCAAAGGTACTAACACATACTATTGCCTACATGAGACCACCATGTAGTAACTGGTGCCCGAGTTGATCATCCTCCTTCTCCACGTTGCTAGGCGGTGCTATTCCAAGCTTGTGGGTGAGTCCTCTACTTCAGGGACTTAGGTATATGTATTTTCTCTATTATTTATCTGTTGAGACACTATCTTGTCTTATCTTTGACTATCAGGGTGAGCCTGGTTACTTTGTCTTGGCCCCCACTTTTTTTATGTTTTAGAGGTGTATGTTGGACAGGGTGTGTATTATATATGAGCTTAACTCTTTGACTTTGAGTTCGATGATTATGCCCTTACTTTTATTTGTATATGTCTTTTGTATGCTTCCGCAAGCAAGGATGTGTGACGATATGCGAAGAGGCTTGTTTGCGGTCCCTTCGAGTTCGCCATTCGCAGTGTCACATCTAGGCCAGAGGCTTGGGTCATGACAGGATCAACACTTAATTTTATTGTAAAAATTTTGCACGGGATTAGAAAGATCATTCGAAAAATTTTTGAAAAAAAATACCCAAATTTGACACTATTCACATCGCAGAAAACATGTCGCGAGACAGACTATTTTTGAATTTCGTGAGAGGCAATCCAGATCATTCCAAACCCCTCCTAGACCTAAAAAATGATCCAAGTGGGTCATTTTAAGTGTATAAACGATATTAAACTGCATTATAAATCTTTGAAAAAGACAGTTTTAAAGAGGTGAGAAGAGGAGCGTAACATTGAGGAGTTCGAGGAGAATTCTTGAGGTTCATTGTCAAAAGCTTCACCTCAGGTATGTAAGGCTAAATCAAAGCATGAGATTGTTCTCCTATGTGCCCCATAGATGGTAATAGAGGAGTTGAGTTTTCATGAATCCTCCTACATGTTTTATTGAAATACTTTCTTGATTATTTTCTTGAAAATTTTATCTGTTGCATGTATTCTCATATGTTAATTATCAACATAAACTTGTTTATTGAATTGAATACTTTTTATATGATATTTTATAAACCCTATATGTTAAATTGTGAAAGACTGTGTAATGAACCTAGGGATGGAGTCTAGAGCCTTGGTGTGAGTATGTTGAGTGAAATCTCAATGTGAGTATGAAGTTAAGTGAATTGAGTTTGATGATCCTACGAGTTTCCAGAATTGAGTTCTTGAGATCTGTCTAAATGACTTCTTCTAAATGATGATATGAGCCTTTGAGTTCTTAAATAAGAATTGAGTTAGTTAAGATAGGTTAAAGTCCCTGAAAGTAATAGATGAATTAGAGTTTGATTTAATGAGAGTCTCTACAAGGCTAATTTGAGATTATTGAGTTGATATGAGGAGTCTTATGAGCATTGAGTCTTGGGAGGAGTATCAAGCACCGAAATGAGTAAGAGTAAGAGCAAGTCCAACTCGCACTTATTAACTATGTCGCCAAGTGCAGGAGTGGGCTAACTTTCATTAGAGTAAGACAAGTTCCTAACTTGAGGGCTATGTTCTATTAGAGTCGGGCAAGTTCTCACCTTGAGAGCTATGTTCCATTAGAATTGGACAAGTTCTTATCCTATGGATTAAGTTCAGTTAGGGTCATACAAGTCCTTAACTTATTGTCCTGAAACAAGTAGACTTAATATGTTAATTATCTGGATCTCTTGTGGATTCTTGATGTTCCTTACCTGGCAAGTACGAAACAACTATGGTAGCATCAACGAGACTATTGTACAATCACCAGCTCATAAGAGATTGTCATTAGATAAGAGACACTCCCAAAATGTCCCACATTGTGTACTCTGAGTTGAATTTAGTTTAGTTAAGTTGAATTTCTTGAAGAGGTTTGATTGGTTAATGGGTCACTTGTCTACTCTTAATTCTTGATTTAGATAGTCATTTGACATTCTAATTAAGTATTATGTTGAGTTGATGTTTTTCTGTATTATTCTACCTATTTCTGTTTCATTCAATTTTACATACCAATATATTCTATGTAATGATGTCCCCCTTAGGAATGCATCATTTTATCATACAGAAGCAGGTACTAGAGATCGTTAATAGGTGTACCGTTGAGGATCTGAGCATTTCAGCTCAGTTGGTGAGCCTCCCTTACTTCGGAGGGTCATTGCATTTATTTTCATCTTGCTATTAAAGTTCGACTTTGATTTAGCTCTATTTTATTTTGAGGTAGCTATGGGTATGTCATTGGCTCCAGATGATAGTGATAGTGGCTTCATAGAATAGAGTTGTAGTATTGATCTTGAGACTTATTGAGCTAGTTTTTTTCTACTGGTCTTTTGTATTATTTGATATTATTTTGAGACTAAATCGTCCATTACTCTCTGTAGACCTCCACAGATTCTATAGAGTTTATTGATTGAATAGATGTGATGAGGCCGAGTGATTTGCTTGGGACTAGCAATAATCTCTAGTTGTCAACCGCGTTTAGGGTACCCTCCCGGGGCATGAAAAACTTTGTATCATAGCACAAAGTTCAAAATTCCTAGGGAGTCTATGAAGTCGTGTCTATTAGAGTCATGTTTATGGGTGTGTTGTTGACCACACTTCATAAGAAGGAGGCTATAGGACATTAGGAATGGTTCCACTTCTTACTTATGCTAAATTCTTGTGATAGAGTTAAACTCTTAGAAAGCTATCTTCTGATTCATGGATTATGCGTTTACAAAATTGTGATCATGCTTCCAAGAAGAAGCTGACAGAGGGAGTCTGGCTAGACAGAATATCTGTCACGCCCCAAAGTCCCATTAGGGCGGACTAGCACCCGTTGCCGATAAGGCCCAGGAGAACCAACCTATATCTATGCGCTTTCTATACACATTAAAAGGGGTTCCTACCTTTAGCATGCCTTAAAGCAGATAAACAGGGATAACAAGCCAAAAGGAAATGCATATGACTAGGTCGTTGGGGCCACGGTGTCTAAAGTACGAGACATGACTTCACTTTTACTTTACATAGTCTACAAAGCCTCTAAATAAAGAAGAACATCTGATAATGGTCGGGACAGGCCCCGCCTCAACTAACTGTACAATATAAACATAAGCTCTACACATATACAAAGCCCCGAAGCAACCTGGAGCTGGGTGACAGCAGCTGAATATCCTGTACTCCTACTGGGGAGGTCTACTAGCACCTGTACCTGCAGCATAAAATGCAGGTCCCCCGTAAGGGACGTCAGTACGATATAATGTACTGAGTATGTAATGTAGAATATACTATACGTAAAATAATAACTCAAACGAACCCATGCACTGGTGTAATTCTGTGGAACACCTTTAGTTATACTGTGGAATCATGTACTTTACATTCTTTATATTACTTTACCTTTGTGCACAGCTGTAGAACAAGTGACCAACTGATCTGTGGTGAAACTGTATCGGGTTCATCCCTGACTAGGTTATACTCAACCCCTCGGGCTACCCCCCCGATAGGATCGTCCCTTGGCTAGGTTATACTCAAACCCTCGGGGCTACCACCTACCAGAATTGTATAATTTATCTTTCAATTACCTTTGAGATGATTTTTTGGTAGCCATAACATTGGAGCTGTAGGACTGTATATATAGCATATGACATGTGGATGATCATACAAGACAATAGTACAATGAAAAGAGTACACTACACAAATGATGAAATGCATATGAAATGGAACAACTCATGAACTTTATTCTGTAGCAGGAACTCATGTAACTTGGTGTCAAAGTATCTATGCAGGTTTGAAGGTAACTATGTATGGAATCATATAAACATGTAAAAGAGTGGAGACATGGTTAATAGTTGTGTTGGAGTTGGCAAGTGCCTTTATGTACCAATAAGAGATCTATGTTTCATGCCAAGTGATACGAAATCAAGTAACCTTACATACCTTGTCGTCGGACCTTGTTACTATCTCAAGATAACCTTTTCTTCCTCCAAATACTTATCTACAACATAGTAGGTGATAAAACTAGCATTAGAAGCCAATGAATACATCTTGGCATCTCAATCATATAAGAAAACAATACACGGGCAGCAAGTGGGTGTTTATAAACCCGGGCATATTCCTTTAACCTTTCCATCTATAATCATATTTTCTAACACATAGTAGTATGTATACATCATGTACAGCCTAATATTATGTTACTACCACTATCGGTGGACACAAAGTTGATGGTTTCGAGTGGGTTGCTTCAGATGCTGTAGAACCATGGGTTGTTCGCGAGCCTACCATCAAAAGATTAGCATAGCTATCTACACAACGTTGTATTTGTATGTAAGAGTGTGATGGGAACACAAAATCTGTCTGTAAATGTTATGGGACTTTGTGTCTTCCCATTATCTCTTCTAGGTAATGCAGCAGTATGGCTATCCGAGCTCGTATAGAGTTTGATCATCAGTTGGCTGAGTTGCAGAGGACCTTTTTGGAGAGTTACTTCCTGAGATCGAAGAAGCTCTAGTTGTAAGACCAAATCATTAACTTTGAGCAACTTCATGGTGACTCGATCATTACTACATAGGAGCGGTTCACTAAGTTCTTGAGGACTATCCCGGACCACAAAATTGTTAATGATGCCTTGGTGGAGATCTTCTACCGTGCCCCAGATGAGAATACCCAAGCCTATGCTGATACCATTATAGGGGGAATATTCTTAGATCACCATTTGTAAGGATAGCTGAATGGATGGAAAGTGTGGTCAAGACCAATCATGCATGGGGGCAAAGAGACAAATCATCAACAAAAATTTCATGCTCTATCAGTGTTGGTTTGGATCAAGCTAAAATAAGTGAAAAGATTATGTAAGAGCTTACTCGAATCCGTACAGATATGGAGGTGATGATGAAGCAGAATCAGGAACGAGTTGATGCAGCTATTCATCATCCTCCACGAGCACCAATGTATGATGATCTCTACTATGAGGAGGACACTTGCTTCTTTGCTAATCAGATAGGGTTTTTGGACCAACACCTAACGGTACAATCAGGACTATTGGCGCCAAGATCAAGGAAACCAAGGTCGGAACTTTAATGGAGATGGAGCTTTAAGAGACAATCGTGGAGGTTACTATGGTAAGAATCGGGCACAAGACATAGATGTAGATAAGGGCCACAGAGATGGTTACAAAAATGGTCCTTATGTGCCACAACACAACTACCACAGTGGTGCTAGTAGTTGCAGAGTTGAGGATATGCTTGTCCACTTTTTTAAGAAAGCTTAGACACAGGATGAGACTCTGAGGGGGATGAAATCTGAGATCTCCGGTATAAATAAAAAATAGAGTCTCATTCTATTATTATAAAATAACTTGAGAAATAGTTTAGTCAAGTGTCAACTCAACTCAATCATCATCGGAGAGGTACACTACCTAGTAATATAGTTTAGAATCCCCAGAATAAAGTCCAATGCATGGCGGTTACTACTCGTGGTGGCAAGAGTACTGTTTACCCTCCCATACTGGTAGATGAGGATAATGTTTGAGAGGATACAGTTGAGGTCAAGGATGCGAATATCAGAGATAATCATGGCAAGGATGGGGTGAGTGATGTTGCATAGGCACCACAGAAGCTAATGCCCATTCCTAGGTCTCCTTCTCCCTTCCCATAGAGAATTACAAATGAGGGGAGGGCAACTTCAAGCATTTTCTCTCTATGCTAAAACAACTCTCCATTAACATCCCTCTCGTTGAGGCATTGGAGAAGATAATAGGGAATGCAAAGTACGTGAAGGGCATTTATACGAAAAAGTGCATTGCGAATCAGGAGCTCTCCCAAGAGCTTCAACATTGTAGTGCAATTGCTACGAGGTCCTTGGTCCCGAAGAGAGAGGATCATGGTGATTGGGTATGTCACCCCCTAACAAAGTGGTCGAGGTGCGTCACCCCTCAATAAGGTGATTGTGCATGTCACCCCCCAACATTGTGATCAATGCATGTTACCCCTCAACAAGGTGATTAGGCATGTCACCCCCCCAACAAGGTGATTGAGGTATGTCAACCCTCAACAAGGTGATTGGGCATGTCACCTCCCAACAAGGTGTGGTCTACTTGCAACATCATAGATACTTCTCATGAATTCAATGCATACATGCAAGCCCTTAATAATTATAAAGTCACTTAACTTATAAACCATGTAATAGATCACTAATAACGTGATAATCCTTGTCAAGACATTTTATCAAATACTTGGTGGGTGCATAATGCTTCTTCAAACTCATGCAATTCTAGAGAGAAATAATATTAGAAAACTCAATGCAAATCAACCTACCAACATATAGTAAAACCCTCTTGTATGATACCTTCAAATCAATCATGAAACCTCATATAGGTCATAGTTTCATAGCTCAAAATATGCATGGTCTCAATAGACAAAACCAATTCATGGTATAAGCTTGAAATAGAGAGACATGCATAATCAATCAACATTTCATAAAACCCCAACATATTTTCTAATCATAATCCATAATAATACATACCCATAGGTAATACAACTTGAAAACATGCAATTTTTATGAAAATAGAAATATTGGGCTCCATGGGTGAAAGGACCGAATCGATGAAGCCCACATACCTAAATTTGGAGATTCCTTGTTGTAAACATTAAAGGAGGATTGAAGCTTTGATTGAGTTATTGAGATCCAAAGTGAGCTTGAAATTCTTGGATTTGGATAGGAACTTTGATAAAGTGTTGGAGAGGTTTTAGAGGGTTTTTTTTAGTGATATAGAGTTGAAAAATGGCTAAGTGTGGGAGATTTCACATGTGTAAATGAGCATGGGCCCATGACCCAAATACCTTTAGGCCAAAACAAAAAATTTAGGAAAAACCAACAATGGACTGTGATGGGCCCGTGTCGCAGACCAAACGCGTATAGGTTTTGGTTTTCAAAAAATCAGCGAAAATTATTTTTCTCTATGTCTTCTAAAATCTAGGTTACACCCATTTCCCACTAATTTTTGCCCCCTATAATGAATATGAAGTCGGATTGTCGATATCACTCACGGATTTTGAGATATATGGGAAATTACGATTATGGGCATTTCCAAAGCACATTTTTGAGGAGTTTCAATATCTCCCACTTGAGAACATTCATCCCCGAATGTCAAAGAAACATGCATGAGATAAGTGATCATGAAGATTTCAGCTCAACACGAATGCAACAAATGCTTATAAACATCATTTTCAAAAATCTCAACACGAATGTCAAAAATCATCATAAACTTGTTACCATGAACATGAATGCTTGGAAAATGACATAAGGGCTGAAACTTAAGAATTGAAATCATATAAGGGACTTAAATTAGTACCTTCAACTTGAGTAGAGTGGAAAAGATATGGATATTGCTTTCTTATGTCCACCTCAGCTTCTCATGTGGCACTTTCAACTTGTTGTGTCCTCCAAAGGACCTTGATGGAAGCTACATCTTTATTTCTCAACAACGTCACTTGTCTATCCAAAATCTCCACGGGCCTCCTCATAAGTCAAATTATCTTCTACAACACCCACAACATCCAAGGGCACTATAGCACTTAGGTCACCCACACACTTTCTCAACATGGACACATGGAAGACAAGATGAACCATATTCATTCCCATAGGCAACTCCAACTCATATACAACCTTACCCACTCTCCTCAAAACTCAATAAGGATCCACAAACCTTGGGCTCAATTTCCCCTTCTTACCAAATCAGACCACATCAATCATGGGTGAGACTTTCAAGTAAACCCAATCACCAACCTTAAATTCAAGATCTCTTCTCCACACATCAGAGTAGGACTTTTGTCTACTTTGGGTTATTTCTCTCACTTATAAACCTCACCTTCTCCATGGTCTCCATGAACAAATACAGAGCTAGAAAAGCCGTCTCCCCCACTTCAAAACACCCAACCCTGGATCTATAACATCTACCATAAAGAGCTTCAAAGGGAGCCATACCAATCCTTGAGTGGTAGCTATTGTTGTAAGCAAATTCAATGAGTGGAAGATGTTCATCCCAACTACCCTTAAACTACAAAACACAAGCTCTAACAATATCCTCAAAAATTTGGATAGTCCTCTCGGCTTGACCATCCGTTTGAGGGTGATCAGTCGTGCTAAAGTACCAAGACCTCTTTGGAAGGACCTCCAAAAGTAAGAAATGAATTGAGCACCATGACATGAAATGATATACAAAGGCACCCCATGCAATCGAACTAACTCATGTATATACAACTTGGCACAATCTTCGGCACCATAAGTGGTTTTGACCGGTAAGAAGTGAGCCGACTTTATCATTCTATCCCAACAACCCAAATAGAGTCAAAATATTTCCTCGTCTTATGCAACCCAACCACAAAGTCTATGTTGATCTCTTCCCATTTCCAAGTAGGGATCTCTATATCTTGGGCTAGGCCACCCGACCTTTGTTGTTCAGCTTTGACTTATTGGCAATTATGACATCCAGATATGAACTTGGAAATGTCCCTCTTCATACCACTCCACCAATGCACCTCCCTCAAGCCTCTATACATCTATGCAGAACCAGAGTGAATGGAATTGGATGAATTGTGGGCCTCATTTAAGATCAATTCTTTCAAAATCATCCACATTTGGTACACACAATCTACCTTGGTCATACGAGGCCACCCTACGAGTCGTAGGTCTCATTACGACTGGTATGGGTGGAGGTTGTAGCATGGAGCATTGAGCCAAAAATTTGGACCAAGAATGGAACATCTAGACTACGAGAAGAGCATACGAGTCATAGCCCAAGCAACGACTCATAACAGTGGGTCATAGCAGTCAAGTCCAAAATACCAAATGCTGACTATGAGACCAAGATTATGACTCCTAGGTCACCCTAGGAGTCGTATCTGTGAGACATAATAGCTGTCATTTGTATTTCCTATCGAAATTTAGGGTGTTTTTATAGATGATATAAATACTTAATGTTACAAATTTAGTAGAGAGACTTTTGGGGAACAATTTTTCAGACTCCATCCCCTTGGATATTCTCTCTAGAATATTTCTAGGGTTTAGTGTAGATTTAGTTTTTTTAATTTGAAGACCCATTTGGGGGATTGAAAAATCACATTGTACTTATTTTCCATTAATCCACGCTTGTGCTTTTCAACTTGAAGGTGTCTTTGTTCTTCATTATTTGGGGTAATCTCTCAACTATGTCTCTCATATTCATTGTTGTTGATTTTTCCTTAGCCATGAGTAGCTAAGCAACAACAACTTGAACCGAAATAACCTAGACTTTGTGCATTTCTTTGATGGGCTTTTTGCATATTATTGTTTATTTCCTTTCACTTTGAATTTCGGTTAGTGGTGGCCAACACCAGACCTCGCCTACTATCACGATATTTACCAAGGTAGTGATGAATAGGAAAAGGGAAGTAAATGACAGGATTCGATTTATGTGTTTTCATCTAATCAACCAAACCTGACCAAAGAAAGTTTGACTGGGACAATGGGTAACGGGTAGTTGGCACGCCGTGGTTGCCGACCAAGCACCATGGTGAAATTCGACATTCACCTTCACAAGAGGGCTTGAAGAACCTAAGTTACCATCTTGCATGCCAATTTCTAATTCGATTTGTCCAAGGTAATTGAGTCAAGCCCCGTATTCCCTGTGGATTCGACCATAACCTTTGATTAGGTTTTTACATGACTGCGGCTGCTTTGCTGTTGAAGCATGCACATCATTGACCCTAACCTTAGTTAGGTTATAGATCTTCACAATGACTACTGTCATGACCCAAGCCTAGAGCCTAGGCATGACACGACGAATGGGCAACCCCAAAGGAACCCCAAACAAGCCTCTTAACAATCACACTTCCTTGGTCGTGGAAGCAAAATAACAACAACAAGAGATATAAGTAAGGGAAAAGGGACTAAGTGAAGTCTTTGATATTCACAAAATACTTCAGAGTCAAGCTCATTGCATAAGTACATCAATTCTTCCAACAACACCTCTAACACAGCTTGGAGCAGGGCCCGAGACACTTTCTGAGCTCACCCTTATAGTATTAAGTGTTCAACATAAAGAGACATTAAATAGTAAGAGTAGCATAGTTAGTGTCCCCGGACTTTAGGAGTCACCAAAGCTTATCTTCCAAAATGCCAACACTAGCCATTTGGAGGATGATCGAGAGGTGCTCCAGTTCCTACATGGTAACATCATGTAGGCATAGAGTATGCATGAGTACGTTTTAATGTACTAAGTATGTAGGATACAATGCAACAAGACATAAGCCAATATAGTCAAAATACATAATAATAAGAAAAGGATAAATATAATATCAATATGGCATGTATGATATATGTTAGAAGTAAAATATGCTTGTAAATCATACAACTTGTATAGAACATAATACATGTATGGCAAGAGACCATAATCATAGACCAAGCAACTATTACTTGGAAACCAAGGCATGTCACTTGGAAGGTGATTGAGATATCCACCCATCAAATGGTGGTACGGGCATGTCACCCCCTCGGAAGGTGACTGATATATCCACCCCTCAAATGGTCAAATTGGCATGTCAACCCCCCCCCCCAACAAGGTGGTCAAGATATCTACCCCTCAATGTGGTAGTATGGGCATGTCACCCCCTAACAAGGTGGTCGAGGTATCTACCCCTAAAAATGGTAGTATGGGCATGTCACCCCCCAACAAAGTGGTTGAGGCATAAACCCCCTCAATAAGGTGATTGGGCATGTCACACCCCAACAAGGTGTGGTCAATTTCAATAGTATAGATACTTTTCATGAATTCAATACATATATACAATCCCTTAATCATTGTAAAGTCACTTGTCTTATAAACCATGTAGTACACCATCAATAACTTGAGAATCCTTGTCAAGACATTTTATCAAACAGTTGGGGTGTGTGTAATGTTATTTCAAAATCATGCAATTCATGAGTGAAATAATATGAGAAAACTTAATGTAAATTAACCCATCAACATATAGTAAAACCCTCATGTAAGATATCTTGAAATCCATCAGCAAATCTCATAATAGAACACAGTTTCATAGCTCAAAACATGCATAGTCTCAATAGACAAAACCAATTCATAGTATAGGCTTGAAAAAGGTAAACATGCATAATCAACCAACATTGCATAAAACCCCAACATAATTTATAATCAAAATCAATAATAGGAGATACCTATAGATGATACAACTTGAAAACATGTAATTTTAATAAAAAGGGAGATTGGGCTCCATGGGTAAAAGGACCCAATGGATGAAACCCACATACCTTAAAATTGGATTTTCTTGATATAGACTTGAAGGAGACTTGAAGCTCTAATCGAATTCTTAAGATCCAGAATTAAGCTTGGGACACTTGAATTTGGATGAAATATTTGGTTTTCTTGTACAGGGTTTTGAGAGTTTCTTGAGTATTATAGAGTTGAAAAATGGCTAAGTATATGTGTTTGCACGCATAAGGGGGCATGGGGCTATTACCCGAAGGCCCTTGGGCCGAAATTAAAAAAATTAATGAAAATCTAAAACTGGTCTGCGTCAGGTCCATGATGTTGGCCCATCACGCAGGTCCAATTTATACTGCTCTGCGCCCGTGGCGTGTCGCATGTAGGGCGCGGACAGACACTGGGTAAGGAAATTATGAGAAAATTATTTTTCACTACGGGTCCTTTAAAATCTGGGTTATACCCATTTCCCACTCAATTTTCCACCTGATCGAGAATTTGAAGTCGAATGTTTTATATCATGCACGGATTTTGATATATATTGAAATTACGATTATGGGTATTTTCGAATCACATTTTTGGGATGTTTTTGGGGAATTTCAACATCTCCCCCTTGGGAGCATTCATCCCAAAATTTAAAAGGAACATACAAAGAGAAGTAATCATGAATATTTTAGCCCAACATGAATGCAACAAATGCATTTAAACACCATTTCAAAAATCTTAACATGAATGTCAAAAATAACCATAAATTTGTCAACATAAACATGAATGCATGCAAAGTGACATAAGGGCTGAAACTTAAGACTTGAAATCATATAAGGAACATAAATTAGTACCTTCAACTTGAGTATAATTGAAGAGAGATGGATATCGATTTCTCACGTCCGCCTCGGCTTCCCATGTGGTACTTTCAACTTGTTGGTTCCTCCAAAGGATCTTGATGGAAGCTACACCTTTATTTCTCAACCTCTTTACTTTTGACCTCTTCATAAGTCAAATTATCTTCTACAACATCCACAAGTCGAAGGGCACTATAGCACTTGGGTCACCCACACACTTCCTCAATATGGACACATGGAAGACCGGATGAATAATGTCCATATCTATAGGAAACTCCAACTCATATGCAACCTTACCCACTCTCCTCAAAACTTGATGAGGACCCACAAACCTTGGTCTTCATTTTCACTTCTTGCAAAATCGAACCACCCCTTCATAGATGAGACTTTCAAGTAAACCCAATTGCCAACCTTAAACTCAAGATCTCTTCTCCTCACGTAGGGACAGGCCTTTTGTCTATTTTGGGATATTTTCAATCTCTCCCTAATCAACCTCACCTTCTCCAAGGATTACATCGCCAAATCCAAACCTAGCAAAGCCATTTCCCCCTCTTAAAATCACCCAACCAGGGATCTACAACCCCTACCATAAAGAGCTTCAAAGGAAGCCATACCAATGCTTGAATGGTAGCTATTGTTGTAAGCAAATTCAATAAGTAGAAGATGTTCACCACAACTACTGTTAAACTGCAAAACACAAGCTCTAAGCATATCATCAAGGGTTCGGATAGTCCTATGGGCTTAACCATCTATTTGAGGGTGAAAGGTTGTGCTTAGCTTAACCTTGGTACCAAGACCTCTTTGGAAAGACCTCCAAAACTGAGAACTGAATTGAGCACCATGATCTGAAATGATAGATAAGGGAACCCCACGCAATCTAACCAACTAATGCATATATAATTTGGCATAAGCTTCAGCACCATAAGTAGTTTTGATCGATAAGAAGTGAGTCGACCTTGTCATTCTATCCACAAAAACCAAAATAGAGTCAAAATGTTTCCTAGTCTTCGGCAACCCAACCACAAAATCCATGTTGATCTCTTCCCACTTCCAAGTAGGAATTCTAAATATCGGGCTAGCCCACCCGGCCTTTGATGTTCGGCTTTCACTTGCTGGAAATTGTGACATCCAGATATGAATACGACAATATCTCTCTTCATACTACCCCACCAATACACTACCCTCAAGTATCTATACATCTTTTGCAGAATCGAGGTAAATGGAATAGGATGAATTGTGGGCCTCCTTCAAGATCAATTCTCTCAAGTCATCCAAATTTGGCACACACAATCTACCTTGGTACCTAAGGGCACCATCGCCCCCTTGGGAGAAAACCTCGATTTTATCATCTCTCGTCAAGGCCTTCAACTCTAGCAAGGCAGGGTCAACATATTGTGTTGCCTTAACCTCCTCAATAAAAAGAAGATTTAGAACCATCAACAACCACTCGACCCTTATTGCCTTTATCTCCTCAATCAAAGAAGATTTAGAACCACCAACAACTACTACACCCCCATTATTAACTTCATCCAACCTAACTCACAATCTAGGCAACTGATGAACCTCTCTGGCCACCTCTTTGCTATCATCATCAACATGAGCTAGACTACCCATAGCCACCCTACATAGAGCATCGGCCACAACATTAGCTTTGTCGGGGTGATAATGCACACTCATATCATAATCTTTAAGGAGCTCTAACCACCTTCTTTATCTCAAGTTATGATCTTTCTGGGTGAACACTTATTCGAGACTCTTGTTGTCAATAAACACATCACCATGAAACCTATACAAGTAGTGACGCCGAATTTTCAAAGCAAATACTATGACTGCCAATTCAAGATCATGGGTGGGATAACTCTTCTCATACACCTTAAGTTGCTTAGAGGCATATGCTATCACCTTTTCCACTTTGCATCAAAACACTCCCCAGACCAATTCTTGAGGCATTACAATATACAACAAAACCTTCCAACCATTCAGGTAGATATAAGATAGGAACGGAGACAAGCTTATCTTTCAAAGTTTAGAAACTCTTCTCACACTCATCTGTCCACAAAAATTTCACCTTCTTTTGTCTTAATTTTGTCATGGGAGAAGCAATTGAAGAGAAACCATTTACAAACCTCCAGTAATAACCCACCAAACGCAAGAAACTTCTAATGTTCGATAGAGTCAAAGGTCTAGACCAATTTCTAATCACCTCCCTTTCTTAGGATCCACCTTAATGCCATCACCTAAGACCACATGCCCTAGAAAAGCAACCTCTTTCAACCAAACTCGCATTTCTCATATTTTGCATACAACCTCTCCTCCCTCAATATTTGCAACACCACCCTAGAGTGATCCACATGCTCCTCCTCACTATGGGAATAAATCAACATATCATTAATAAAAACCACCACAACAAGTCAATGTAAGTTTTAAAGACCATATACATGAGATCCATAAATATAGCTGGTACATTAGTCAACCCAAAGGACATAACCACAAACTCAAAGTGCCCATACCTAGTCCAAAAGGCCATCTTGGGAATGTCACACTCCCTCACTTTCACTTAGTGATACTTGAACCGAAGATCAATCTTAGAAAAGTGACTAGCCCCTTGAAGTTGATCAAAAAGGTCATCAATCCTTGGTAGAGGGTATTTGTTCTTGATTATGACTTTATCAAATTGTCGATTGATTAATGCACATTCTAAGAGAACCATCCTTTTTCTTCCAGAATAACACTAGTGCACCTTAAGGTGACTTACTAGGCCTTATAAATCTCTTCTCCAACAAATCCCTCAATTGCTCCTTCAACTCTGCCGCAGTCATATAGTAAGGTGAACAGAAATGGGTTGAGTATCGGGAAGGAGGTCTATAACAAAATCTATTTTCCTTTTGTAGGAACACCAGAAAGCTCATCGAAAAAGACATCAAGAAACTCATGAACCACCGGAACTGAATCAATAGGAAGGACTTTGGACTCAACATCCCTAACCCTCACAAGATTATAGAGGCAACCCTTAGAAATCAACTTTTGGGATTTAAGGCATGAAATGAATCTAACCTTGACCACCACATCACAACTTCCGCACTCAAGGACGGGTTCAATAGGGAATTGGAATTTCACTCTACGGGTTTTACAATCAATAGAAACATAATATGCATGCAACCAATCCATCCCTCGAATGACATCAAAATCCACCATATCTAATTCAACAAAATCACAAGGCAAGATTTTATGCAAGATGAACACGGGACAGTTTCTATAGACTCTTTTAGCAACAATGTACTCACCAATGGGGTATACACTTCATCAGGTTCTCACAACAATTTAGTAATCACATGAAGCATTTTGGCAACAAAAGGAGTAATAAAAGAAAGAGTGGCATCCGGGTCTATCAATTCACACACAACAAAATCAAAAACCCTTAACATACTTGTGAAGCATCATGGCAAGTCTAGCGATCCCTAGAGGGGTATAGTTGAGAACGTCGACGGTCATCTTCATAATCCTTAGTAATCCATGGGAAAATGTCTCAACTTATGATCGTTCGTACCATACTTGAAACATGCACTTGAACTGGCCAAACAATCTCCCGGATGGTAGCTTATACACTTGTGACACATTGGGGAAACTTGCACACCAACACCCTTTCCTTTCCCTTGAACATATGGACAACTAGGAATCTTGTGGCCCATCTTGCCACGCCTAAAGCATGCACCCATGTTTCTCCAACATGTGCAACTATGATTGCTCCCACACTTTGGGCACCTAAGATGAATCATCCAACCATTGCCACATTAAATTTGGACTCTTCTTCTCCCTTTCTTTGAGGCCAACAGGAAATCTCTCATCTTATGCCCCACACCGCCACACTTGAAACAACCCTCAACTTCCGCCAACCACCTCCCTTGATGTTTCTTGCCACACCTTTGATAAGTGACAAAAGGGATCCTATTCTTCTTGTACTTGGGAATCGGTAGACTAGTAGAAGATAAGGCACTCCCAACTCAAGCCCTCTTAGCCTCACACATCTTCCTCTTATCCCTTAAAGTATCAGGAGCACATACTTGATGATTGAGTTGAGCGGTTACAACCATGGCCAATAGACATAGAGTATTACAAACCTCCACATTCGACATATCACCATTGGGAAGTTGACCCCCAAGAGAAAGATGGTCACTGCCTTGCCCACCATTCTGAGCAGCTTGAGACATATTCTAAAACGTAATGGTTAGGGATCAGTAATAAGACTTAGGGGACTTAGCTTCACTGTAATACATAGATCATGAAGAAAAGAAACATTTCTTAAAAATTTTGCCTCACAACCTCCCATTCATAGTTGTGGCGTGCTTCACAACCTTGAATAAGACTCTAATTGACGTCGTGTGTTGGATTTCGAGGACCACTAATAACCTAGTGCTTTCATACCAAGTTTGTCAAGACCCTATCCT
>JAPFFP010009725.1:0-17290 GCA_026153255.1 Solanum medicagineum
CCTTCAAGGCCGTAATCTCCTTAATTCGATGCAAAACATGTATTCACTCAGTCCGCTTAAGGGTTAGACGCACATATAGCCCATTAACACGAGATTCAAGCACTTTTAAAATTTAGCGTCAATTTCTCCAAACCATGTGATGTTTCATTTGCATTGTACTAGTATTGTAAGTTGTGGGGTGTTACATTACTATTCGATGTTGTGGGTGTTGTTGAAGACAACTTGACTTATGAAGAGGTTCTGGTAGAATTTTTTGATAGACAAGTGAAGAGGTTGAGGAACAAGGATGTAACTTCCGCTAAGGTCCTTTGGGGAATCAATAAGTTGAAGGTGCCAAATAGGAAGTCGAAGGGGACATGCAAAAGCGATATCCCTACCTCTTCTATTATACTAAGGCCTAAGGTACTAATCTAAGGCCCTACATGATTTTAAGTCTTAAGTTTCATCCCTCATGTCATTTGCATACATTCATGTTCAAATTGACAAGCTCATGGTGATTTTGACACTTATGTTGAGATTTTTGAAATGATGTTTAAGTGCATTGTTGCATTCTTGTGTGAGTTGAAATCATCTTGATTACTTCTCTTAGATATGTTTCTTCGACATTCGGGGACAAATGTTCCCAAGGTGGAGATATTAAAACGACCCCAAAAAGTGCCTGAAAATGTGTCTTGGAAGTGCCTATAATCGTAATTTCCATATATGTCAAAATCAGTAAGTGATATCAAAAATTCAACTTCATATTAGTGATCAGGAGGCAAAATTGAGTGGGAAATGGGTATAACCCATATTTTAGAGCAACCATATCAAAATTTAATTTTCCGAAAATGATGAATTCTAGAGACGATCTGCGCCCCTGGCGTGATGCGGCCATGGCGCGGACCTATATATTTTTTTGTCAGTTTTTTTTACTTCAGTCCAAGGCTTTGACGTCTTTGGCCTAAGTCTTCCTATGCGTAAAAACACCAATACTTAGTCATTTCTAAACCCATATCATTCAAGATATTCTCTAAAACCCTCTCTAACACTTAGCCAAATATTTCATCCAAAATCAAGTGTCCCAAACTCATTCTGGATGTTAATAATTCCATTCAAGCTTCAAGTTCTTATTCATATCTTCATCAAGGAAATCTCCAAAGTTAAGGTATGTGGATTTCAACCATTGGGTCCTTTCACCCATAGTGCCCAACCTTCCTTTTTATGTAAATTACATATTTTCAAGTTGATTTACTTATGGGTATTCTTACTATGGATTTGATTATAAACTATGTTGGGGTTTCATGAAATGTGGACTGTTTAAGCATATTTTAAGCAATGAATCTATGTTGTACGATGAGATTTGATGAGGGGTTTTAATGTATCTTGCATGAGGGTGTTACCAAGTGTTGGTGCGTTGATTTAGATTAAGTTTTTCACATGATTTAACTCTTGAATTGCATGATTTTCAACTAGCATTGCACACCCAAGTATTTTATAAAATGTCCGGTTTAGGATTCTTGAGTTATTGATGATCTATTGCATGACCTATGAGTCAATTGACTTTATGATGATGAAAGGAATGTATTTATGTGATAATTTCATGAAAAGAATCTATATTGTTGCAAGTTGACCACACCTTGTATAGTGGGTGCTATGCCACAACCACTATGATGGAGGGTGTTGTGTCTATCTACCAGTTAAGGGGTATTTACCTTGACCACTATGATGGGGGGTGCTATGCCCATCTACAATGTTGAGGGATATATACCTTGACCACTATGATGGAGGGTGCTATGTCCATCTACCAATTAAGGGGTACATACCTTGACTACTATCGTTGGGGGTGCTATGCACATTTACCAATTGAGGGGTAGATACTTCAATCTCCTTCCAAGGGGGTGGTAGGCCTTGGATTCCAAGTACTAGTTTGCTTGGTCTATGATTATGGTCTCTTTCTAAAACATGTATTATGTTATATATAAGCATGTTTCACTTCAAGCATTGATCATGCATGCCATTTTGCTAATATACTATCTTTTGCTTATGATTATGATTTTGATTGTGTTACCTATCTCTTGTTGCATTGCATCCTACATACTTAGTACATTCAAATATACTAATGGATACGCTATGCCTACAAGATGTTACCATGTAGGAATCGAAGCTCCTCACGATCATCCTCCCCGTGGCTAGTTAGTCATCTTGAAGAAAAGCTATTAGTGAGTCCTTAAGTTCGGGGATGCCAGCTTTGCCCTCCTACTTTTTTATCTCTTATGTTGAAGTTTGATACTAAAAGGGTGAGCCCGGAAAGTTATCTGGGTCCCCATCCAATCTATGCTAGCGGTATTATTGGACAAGTTATGTAATTATGCTTTGAGCTTTGACTCTTTTGATGCTTTATGCTATGACATACTTCCCTTAGTCCCTTTATCCTTATTTATGTTCTCTTATTGTTATATACTCTGCTTCCGCGACCAAGGATATGTAAATGATATGCTAAGAGGCTTGGTTGGGTCCCTTTGGGTTCCCATTCGCTTTGTCACATATAAGTCTTAGGCTTGGGTTGTAACACTATGGGTCTCTCATTGGCACTACTTGATAGTGATAGAGGCTTTATAGACTAGAGTTGAATATTGATTGTTAAGACTTGTTGAGCTAGCTCTTTCTACTAGCCTTTCATTTATTATATTATTTCGAGATTTGACAGATGTGTGCATTTACTTCCTTATGTCTTCCACTGGTTAGTAGAGTTAGTTGATTGAATGAATGTGATGAGGCCAAGTGGTTCGCTTAGGGACCAGTGATAGTCTCTGGCTGTTGACCACGTCTTGGGTACCCTCTCGGGGCATGACAAACTTGGTATCAGAGCACGAGTCCAAGTGTCCTAGGGAGTCCATGAAGCCATTTCTAGTAGAGTCATTATTTATGTGAAGAGCTCCATATCCATAATTTGGAGGCTATAGGACATTTTGGAAATTTTCCACTTCTTTCACGTTCTAAATCATGCTATACAGTTATGCTCTATGAAAAGTCCTTTTCTAATTTGTGCTTTGCGTGTTGCAGAGTTGTGATCATGCCTCCCAGAAGACCCGTTACAGGTATAGGACATCCCACCATACAAAATGTTAACCAACCTGAGCCTCAAGAACATGAGGATCTCGTAGAACCAGCCATCCCTGTTAAACAACACCCAAAAGATAAGGTCACCAATGCTAAGCTGCCAGGCTATTCAAACCTTAGCCCAGTCTATCACAGCACCTACTGCGAGATAGGAGTGGGTGGACAAGATGCACATGACACATCTAGAGTCCAGGAATTCTTGGGGATGAATCCGCCTGAGTTCAAAGGGTCTATAGCCACTGAGGATCCTGAAAGCGATGTGGAGGAGCTTGAGAATGTGTTCCAAGTGATTCATATGGCTGATGCTGACAAGATTGAGCTAGCTACTTACCAACTCAAGGGTGTGGCCAGAATTTGGTTAGACCAATGGAAGAAGGGTAGAGGAGAGGATGCCCCAGTGCTGACTTGGGCAATGTTCAAGAAAGCTTTCTTAGGGCGCTTCTTTCCAAGAGAACGAAGAGAAGTAAGGTAATAGAGTTTTTAAACTTGAAACAAGGCTCTATGAATGCGCAAGGGTATGAGATGAAGTTTACTTAACTGTATCGATATGCTCCAGACATGGTTGCTGATATGAGAGGGAGGATGGGAATGTATGTGGATGGGCTAAATAGAGGGCCCAATAGAGATAATAGAGGAGTAATGCTTGTGACTCATATTGATATTGGGATATTGATGACCTTTTTGCAACAAATTGATGAGGAGAGGCAACATGAAAGAGAGGAGTTTAAAAATAACAAAGCTAAACATCCAGTCATGAGGTTGGAAAGAAGGGGAATGGTAACAAGTTTTAGATGGGGCTAGCACCATCATTTGCTAGTGCACCAGCGCCCAAAATAAGGAATTATTAGAGTACCTAGAATGTTGGAGCCCATGGATATCAGTCATAAGTTAGTATGGCTCAAGGTTCATAGGGTAAACCACCATGTGGTACGTGTGGCAAATTACACATGGGTAAATGTCGTGAAGAGAGTGATGTATGCTACAAGTGTGGCCAAGCGGGTCCCTATCAAAGAGAGTGTCCAAAGTGGGTTTTTCGGGCTCAATTTTCTGCACTAGCCCTGCTAGCTACAGGAAACCAGAGAGGTACTACATTAGCGCAAGTGGAGCCACAAATCGTTTGTATGCCATGAGTAGTCGTTAGGATTAGGACAACTCCCCAGATGTTGTGAAAGGTATGATTTGAGTCTTTTCACTTGATTGTTATGTTTTGATGGATCATAGTTCCACACTATCTTTTTTACTCCTTATATGGGCTGTAGTTTAAATTGAACCCCTGAGAGTCTTCTTGAGCCCTTTAATGTTTCTACTCTAGTGGGTGAGTCTACTCGTCTTGGGAGTCTATAGATCTTCTGTAGTGTCCATCCATTACAGGGATACTAACATTGATTTGGTAGAGTTAGAGATGACTGATTTTGATGTGATCCTTGGAATTTATTGGCTTCATGCCTATTATGCACTGTTGATTGTAGAGCCTAAAACATTACGTTCCAATTTTTGAATGAACCAGTTTTAGAGTGGAAGGGTGATTCTGTTACACCTAAGGGAAAGTTTATCTCATATCTCAAAGCTAGAAAGATTATTTCTAAAGGTTGTATCTACCACCTTGTGAGAGTTAAATCTGATAATGTTGAGTCTCCTACTCTTGAGTTTGTCCCAATAGTGAATGAGTTTCTTGAAGTATTTCCTGAGGATGTACCTGGAGTCCCTCCTGATAGGGAGATTGACTTTGGGATTTATGTTCTTCCTAATACCCCGCCTATCTCAATTCCACCTTATATGATGGCCCCTACTGAGTTGAAAGAGCTGAAAGAACAATTGACAGATCTATTAGAGAAGGGCTTCATAAGGCCAAGTGTTTCTCCTTGGGCTGCCCTTATCCTATTCATACGAAAGAAAGATGGGTCTCTCAGAATGTGTATTGACTATAGGCAACTGAACAAGGTCATGATAAAGAACAAAGATCCTTTCCCAAGGAATATGATTGGTTTGACCAACTTCAGGGTGCCTCTTGTTTCTCAAAGATAGACATCCGATCTGGTTACCATCAGTTGAAAGTGAAAGAGTGTGATATTCCAAAGACAGCCTTTAAGACTAGGTATAGCCATTTTGAATTCTTGGCCATGTCCTTTGGGTTGGCGAATACACCTATAGCCTTCATGGATTTGATGAATAGGGTATTCAGACAATACCTTAATATGTTTGTGATTGTGTTCATTGATAATATTTTTGTGTACTCAAGATATGAGGAGGAGCATGATAATCACCTTAGAGTAGTTGTCCTCCAAACACTTTAGGACCATGAGTAGTATGCGAAATTCATGAAATGTGAACTCTGGCTTAAATAAGTGGTTTTCCTAGGCCATGTTGTCTCCAGTGATGGTATTCAAGTGGATGCTCAAAGGTTGAAGCAATTAAGAGCTGACCCAAACTGACCTCTATAACTAACATAAGAAGTATCTTGGGGTTGGCAGGCTACTACCGTCATTTTGTTGATGGATTTTCTTCCCTATCTACACCATTGACTAAATTGACTCAGAAAAAGGTCAAATTTTCTGAAAAATGTGAGAAAAGTTTCCAAGAGTTGAAGATGAGACTGACTACTGCTCCAGCTTTAACCTTGCCCGGACAGAGGACTTTGTAATATATTGTGATGCTTCGAGAGTTGGATTGGGATGTGTTCTGATGCAGAGAGGGAAAGTGATAGCCTATGCTTTTGGATAACTTAAGGTTCATGAGAGGAATTATCCGACCTATGATCTTGAGTTGGCAGCAGTGGTGTTTGCACTTCAAATCTGGCGCCACTACTTGTATGGTGTGCATGTGGACGTATTCACTGACCAAAGGAGTTTGTAGTATGTCTTCAGTCAGAAAGAGCTCAACCTGCGACAAAGAAGGTGGTTAGAGTTGCTCCAGGATTATGCCATGAGCATTCTCTACCATCTAGGTAAAGCTAACATCATTGTTGATGTTCATAGCAGGTTGTCAATGGGTAGCACAACCCATGTTGAGGAAGGAAAGAGGGAACTACTAAAGAAGTGCATCGATTGGCTCGATTGGGAGTCCAACTTGAGGAAAATGATAAGGGAAGAGTTAATGTTCAGAATGGATCTGCTTCATCCTTAGTTATAGAGTTGAAAGTAAAGCAAGACCAAGATCCTGTTATACTTCAATTGAAGGAGGTTGTCCACAAACAAAAAGTGATGGTATTCTCTAAAAGGGGAGATGGGATATTGAGATACCATGGTAGATTGTGCGTTCCAGATGTTGACGGTGTTCAAGAGAGAATTATGGCTGAAGACCATAGCTTTAGATATTCCATTCATCCAGGCTCTACCAAGATGTACCACGATGTGAGAGAAGTCTATTGGTGGAGTGGGATGAAGAATGATATTACTGAGTTCATTTCAAAGTGCTTAAATTGCCAGCAAGTTAAAGTTGAACATAAAAGATCGTGAGGATTGGCTCAGAATTTTGAGATTCCTGAGTTGAAGTGGGAGATGATCAATATGGACTTCATTACTGGTCATCGAGGATTTAGCTTGTATGAATCGTTATTGTTTTGATACCAATAATGGTAGCCGTTTCAATATCTTAAGAATACATATGTATCCACGATTGAAAATTAATTGATAGTACTATATACCCGTTCATGTTTTTTCTTTTTCTTATCAATGAATAGATCTCATTACTTGTATGAGTTAGATGTCTCGTATTTCTCGAAAAAGTGATTCGACTGATGGGATTTGGTATGAGATCGATGATCTTGATGAGATTGATATTCCAATATTTCTTCTTAGAACGTATTGATTTGACCCCAGAAGCGGGACCAAGCATGTTGCCGCCAGAAGCAGAACCCCGTGTTTCTTCTAGAGAATCTCCTAATTATTCCAGAGCAACTAGAAAAAGATTCATTAACCAGAAAAAATTTGGTTCAGATGTAGGATACCTATCCAGAAGTATTCGCAACTCAATGATAGATGATGGAATCATCAAAGACACTGACCAGACCAGGCCATGAGAATAAGAGGGATTAAAGCCTTTTAAGAAATAAAGTTTTTGATCGGAATACGAACCAAACCGAAGGACCCTTTAACTATTTAAGGAATAACAGAAAGAATCAGACTTTTACCACTAAACTATACCCGCTACAATCCAATTATTGTATACAAATGCAACTTTTGTCGAACAGTGGAGTTGTGGTAATTAGGATAGGATAAGCTAGGGTTGTCAAAACGACTAAAATCATAACATAAAAATACATTGTGGAATCAAAAGCAGCATGATTCGATTTGGATGATAATGGATAGATTTGGATGATAATGAATAGAATGACCAAATCGGCTCACTTCTTAGCAGTTAAGACAACCAACACTACGGAGGAGTATGCCAAGTTTTACATCCAAGAGATTATGAGGTTTCATGGGGTTCCCTTATTCCATTATCTCGGATAGAGGAGCTCAATTCTCCTACCAATTTTAGAGATCTTTCAAAAAGGATTGGGTACAAAAGTGAATTTGAGTGCAACCTTTCATCCATAGACAGATGGTCAGGCAGAGCGTACAATTGATACGTTAGAGGATATGTTGAGATCCTGTGTTCTTAATTTTGAAGGAAATTGGGATGATCACCTGCCATTGATTGAATTTGCATATAACTATAGCTATCATGTGAGCATTCAGATGGCTCCCTACAAAGCTTTGTATAGGAGGAGATGTAGATTATCAATTGGGTGGTTCAAGGTTGGAGAGGTAGAGTTTATTAGGCCTGATCTTATCCACCAATGGATGGAAAAGGTTAAGGTCATTAAGGAGAGATTGAAGACTACACAAAGTCACCATAAATCCTACACCGATATGAGGAGAGAGACTTGGAGTTCTAGGTTAAGTGATTGGGTATACTTGAAAGTGTCACCTATGAAGGATGTCATGAGATTTGGGAAGAAGGGAAAATTGAGTCCTCGCTATATTGGACCTTATCAGATTGTGAAGAGGATTGGGAAGGCACTTATGAGTTAGAGTTGCCTTCCGAGTTAGATGGTATTCATCTACTGTTCCACGTGTTGATGTAGAAAAATTTCTTGGGAGATACTGCCTTGGTGATTCTTGTTGAGAGTATCGGAGTGAAGGGTAGCTTTTCTTACGAAAAGATTCCAATCAAAATCCTCGATCGTTAGATTCACAAGATGAGAACCAAAGAGATAGCCTCAGTCAAAGTCCTATGGAGAAATCAATTCATTGAGGAAGCCACATGGGAGGTTGAGGAAGAGATGAAAGAGAAATATCCGGACCTATTCGTGCCTAATGATGAGAATGTTGAAGGTAATTTCCTTACCCTTAACTAAATTGATTGTCTATTCTTGAGTTGATTGTCTATTCTTGAGTCCGAATAGAGTTGATTGATGATTGAGGAAGAATCGAGAGTTTGATTGATAGATGTGAAAGGTAGGATCAGTTTTGAGTCTATTCGTGCCTTGATATCCACCTTATCATTCGAGGATGAATGATCCCAAGGGGAAGATGATATAGCGCCCAATAAAATTACCAAAATGTCCCTAGAGTAGAGATGTGCACATAATGCGTCTTCCCATGCCCTGATGGCAAATCCGAGAACAGATATGCGATCAGCATAAACATTGATTGGGAAATAGTCTGTGTCGATTTTTAGAGAGACCGGATCAAAAGATAATTTTTCGATCCGAAAACGAAAAATAGTGTTGGTGTGCAATAGAGGCACATCGCGCCTCTGTATCGGACTTGCACTTATTTTTTTCAGTTTTTTTGACAGGATTGGAAAACTCGTTCAAAAATATTTTGAACAAAACACATAATTGTGCATCCAGTCTGTGGAAAAAATATATAAGTGCGCACCCAATCCGCGGTATCTCGAGTTGAAAATTTTCTTTAAATTAAGAGGGGCATTTTGGACAATTCTCAACCACTTCTAAACTCAATACACAATCAAAATAGGTCATTTTGAGCATAAAAGAGGTATAAAATCCCATTCTAAGTCATTGAGAAGTTAGGGCTTGAGGGAAGAGAAGATGGAAGTGTAGATTGGAGAATTCAAAGGCAAATTCTTGAGGTTGATTGTTGATAGCTTCATCCCAGGTATGTAAGTCTAAACTAAAATCATGAGATTGTTCTCTCATGTGCCCATAGATGGTCATAGAAGAATTGAAAATCTAATGAGTCTACATACATGATTTCTTGAATGGTTTCTTGAAGATTTTCTTGAAAATTACATTACTTACATGTATTTTTATATGTTAAATGATCATCATAAACTTATTTCTTGAACCGATTACTTTTCATGAGATATTGCATAACCTTACATTATAATTTTGAAAATATGCGTGAATGGACCTAGGGATTGAGTCTAAAGCCTTGATTTGAGAATATCTATTGTGATTATGATGTGAGTATGATGAGATGATGAGAGTTTATATGAGACTGATTGAATGATGAGTGCCTCCACAAGGCTGATTGAGATAGTTTGATTGAGATAGATTGTCTTATGAGTATTGAGTCTTGGGAGGAGTATCGAGCACTGAAAGAGTAAGAGTTAATCTAACTCGCACTCATCAAACTACGTAGACAAGCATAGGTGAGGATTAGGATCGTCAGATTACATTATGTTGAGGTTCCTTATTGACAGAGTCCCTGAAACATTAAAGGACTTGTTTGATTTGCTGGGTTCCCTAGTGGATTTGATTCATTCCCCTCCTGGCAAGTACGAAACAGCTATGGATGACGACTTGTTTACAATCACTGGCTCATAAGTGATTGTTGTCGGATAAGAGAAACTCCCAGAATGTTCCCACATTGAGTACTCTGAGTCATGTTGAGATAAGATGAGTTGAATTGAGTTCCTTGAGATGAGTCTAATTTGATTGATGAGGTTTGATTGGTTTGATAGGTCACTTATATACTCTTTGTTCTTGCTTTAGATAGACACTTGATATGTTGATTAGTTACTATTCTGAGTTGATGTTGTTGTATATTATTCTACCTGTTTCTGTTTCATTAAGCTATTTTAAATATCATACACTCCACGTACTGACGCCACTCAGCATTGCATCATTTTATGATACAGATACAAAGATTAGAGATCATCAACAGGTGCATCGTTGAGGATCTAGGACGTGCAACTAATTGGTGAGCCTCCCCTACTTTGGAGGATTCATTATATTTATTTCATCTTGCTTTAAACTTAGACTTGCTTAGCTTTATTTTGATTGAGGTAGCCATGGGTCCATCATTGACACCACTTGATAGTGATAGAGGCTTCATAGACTAAAGTTGAATATTGATTGTTAAGCCTCGATGACCAAGCTATTGCATGAAGTTTCATATAAATATTTTTACGGATTTCTTAAATTACTGGGCTACTCGATTTTCACTAACACCAGAATAGCACAAACAAGAACCCGTGAAAGACTTTGAACTAAATGGAAACTAAGCCTAATTAGGAATTATAAGGCATGAATATTGATATAAGTGATGGGAACTTACAATTAGATATATTGAATTAACCTGTATAAGCCTTTCTAAATATAACCATGGTATTTCTCCATTAAAATTGAATAATTACATATACCTTCTAAATCTAACCATGTTTACTGAATCTCCATTTTCTGATTTGAAAAAAAACATGGATACATTTCATTAATTAGCCAAATTAAAAGACTCTGAAACTTATGAACAATTTTCCCATTCGAAGAAAAAGAAAAAAAAACTTTGTCTAGATTGTGGAATGTTCAGGAAGCCAAAAACAAAATCAAATTGATGTAGAAATAAAAATTGATAGTCTCAGTACAACATAACAAAGTAATAACAAGAAAAGGACACTCATTCCAGGCACAAAAGAAATGCATTCTCCTTGAGCCAAACTAGTTAGGATTGGCTATATGAATTCTCTATATTAATTATTTTCTCTAAAACTAATGTAAATTCAAATTCACTTTAAAGATGCATTAATTAGATATTTCTATATCATTTTTTTAAAGCCTTCCATCAACATAATAATACCTGAATTTACAAAGATAACTAAATATCTCTAATTGCAATGCCCTATTTAATCAATATAAATTAATAAAGAAAAAAGAAAGGGTTATAAATACATGATCACAGATATAAATACACAGATACATTGTCCTATTGAAGTTATGCATTAAAACAATACAGAAGCATTTGATTAAAATGGTATAACTGCAAAAGGAGGCAATGATCAACACATAGGGTGAGAGCTGCTTATTTAGTTATCACAATAAATAAATAAATAATTCAGCTTCTAGCTATCCAGACTGTTGATCATTCTGAATTTTGAAAATTTGTAGAGCAATCTGCATTTTGGCAAGGAAACACAATTTTTTCAAAAAATGAGAGGAAACAAACTGTTCTAAGGGTGTGCACAAGAGCCATAATGAATAGGTCAACATAAGATATGGATTTTCCTATCGCTATGGCATGTAAAAAACATTTATAACCATTTGGGAGGAAAAACAAGCAAAAGATGGGTGGCATATATACAATTACAGGCTAGTGAGAGGTAGTATCTACAAGCATTAAAAAAAAAGTTTAGAGGTCACTAAAAAGGCTCGTAGCATCAACAGTGGTAGATTTGAGAAGAATCAACCAAGGGTCGGCTACCACTATACCACTTCCTACAAAATGATTAGACCTGGTAAGATGAAGGTTGATTGTGAGAAGACCAGTTAGGATAATGGGAGAAAGAAGAAAACTCAAACATCTAAAGTCAAAGAAAATGAGAATGTTTGCTTGTACTAGGTGGACTCATTCCATGGTGGAGCATCGCAGTTGGTAAAAAGGAGGAATAAATCAACAAAAAGAAAGAAAATTCTAGAAGGTGAGAAACACGTACATGAAATCAAGATGGATTAGAAGAAAAGCAATGAGGAGACATTAAGTAACCCATATCAGCAACCTTCCTTTGGAAGTCATCGTATACTCCGAGAAAGTGAACAGTATGATTTAGGAAATGAGGAGACAATTTAAAGAGGGTCTAAGTATTTAGGGTTCTTTGATTTTATTTTGGGCCTTCGGGTCTGGGCTATACTTGGACCATTATTTTTCAGTTAATAAAATGGCCATCTTCCCAAAAAATAATTTAGAAAAGAGAGGAAAACAAAACAAGGTAAAATCCTTTGTTTACCTGAATTTAAAGTACACTTTCAAGTTTGGTTTAGCATTTAACTCATAAATCCTTTCAAGTTTAAGAGAATTACAAGTTTTTCCATAGAGGAAAAGGATCAATAGAAGCCAAGATTCATATCACCAGTCCTCATATCACAAGACAGATGAATCCCTATGTTTCCACAACCAAGATATCCTTGGGATGAAAACCCTAGACTAAGGATAAGGATGTGGTGGAGGAAAAACTAATGGGCTAACAGGCTAATTAACACCCTTTATAAATGGAATCGACCCGATATATATTTTCAACATTTTATCTGGACCTATTTATTATTTCTTTAAATAGTTTGAGAGAGGAGGATTGAAAAAGGCTAATTAAAATCTTACCATGGTTAATTTTTAACCGTAGTTAAATTTTGTAGCTTTTTATAAATTGAATGACAAAATTTAATTTTGGGCTATATACATTGACGGAACAATAATTCTTCTTTCTTTTATTTTCTTATTTAATTTAAATCACATCTTTAGAAAAGTTAGAATTTCTTACGATAACAATAATTTCTTGAATTGATAGGAAATCATATTAGATTTCATCTTAATATCTAAATCCTATTCTAATTTAGTAAACTTAGGGTCCATTTGGAGATGATTTTCACATTTATATGAAGTTAAAAATTTATTTGGACATTAAGTTATAATTTTCTAAGTTGTATTTTTTCTAGCAAACATAAAAACACCACGATTGTGAAGATTACACAATTTCCCTAACTTCATACCATCATACTATATGAGTAAACCACAGTTCGTAAATGATATTCAAATATCCTACAACACTGTTTTAATAAATCACAAATCTCCACATTTTTTTAAGAATAAATATTTGCAATAAAAAACTTTCAAATCCACATAATTTTATAAACCTCGTTAGTTAATAATAATAGTAACTAGTTATACCATCTTAAGAACCAATGAGGGCGTCCTATTTATAAGAAATTTAACAGTCAAGAATGTATCAATCCACAAATAATGATGCAACTTAAATGACATAATAGTGTTCATCCATGCTCGACAATGTGTTTATGTTTTTATTATGAAACTCCAGTTTGTCCAGGAGTATTTGGGCAAGAAATATGTCTCACAAATTTCAAGATGAACAATAAATTCAGCTTTAGAAAATTCACCCCCTCCATCATATAGGAAAACTTTAATCCCTTTGAAAATTGATTTTCTACCTTTTTCTAAAACTTAACAAACACTTTAGATTTCCAATATGTGTTATGTCCAGTTTTGAACTATTAGCAACAACAATTTTATCAGGACCATTATAAAACTGAAGGCTGGAGAAGTTATCTGTAGAATTTATCATATGGTGTTGCCCTTATCCTTCATGTCCTCTAAGTTTACTGTAGGTAGGACTTCAAGAAGATCATCAAATACTTGAGAAAAGAAATTTCCATCAATAGAAAAAATCAATGTGATTGTTTCTAGAACAAACTTGACAAGGTGATTATACTTCCTTACCTTCCTGGGAGTTCCTACCTTAAGCAATTAGAATGCTTAACCAACAGCTGAATGAAATCCTCTAAAACCTCGGCTAAAAGTTTGAGCATGAAAGACATATTGTGATTTATTTGAGTATCTTCCATCGTATCATAGTTGTGTATCATATTATGCGGAGTTAGCTCATTCCATTCAGCAAACGAATGTCTCTACAAAACCACAACACCCCCCTTTCTAGGGAGAATTTGTATAAAACAACTAGTCCCTTTAACTCACTCGACCTTGAGGGACAAAGAATTAAATAACTTATTAATATCATGCTTAATTATCCTGAAATCTGCATTGGTCTTGGGGAAGCCAGAATCATCCCAATTAATTAAGCTGAGTTCACTGTTAATTTTGTAGTCAGAATTAGGAATAACCATTGTCTTATAAGCTTATTGTTTTAAATCAACTGGAGAACTAGACTGGTGACTTTTTCTACTCACATAACATTTTGTAATCTGCTACAACATCATGAGCAGTTTTATCCCTTCTCAGATCTTTTTTTTTATAACTTTAGGATAGGTTTGATTCTCTTTTCCACTTAATTTTTCCTTTTTAGATGAAGTTCGAGAAGAAGCCGATGCAACTGATGCACATTCCTATGCAGCAGGGCAAAAAAATTCGCATGTCTGTAGTGCTCATCTTGATTTAAAACTAGAATCTTAGTCAATGTTATTCCTGAATATGACTTCCATAGTTTTGACGAGGATAGAGTGGACACATCTTTGATGGCAATCAAGTCTGGGCTACTTATGCCGCTGATGATTGCATGCCTTGGAATTATGTTCTGATTCACAATGTGATATCTGCAAAGTCATTTAAAGTGAAATGCAGCTTGTTGATCTCCAAAATATTTCTGAACTAAGCCCAATTAATTGGGTAGGTTCTGGCTTTCTCAAGACCAAAGCATATTTTAGGATAGGCAACCATAATATCAATAAGATGCTCAATTCTTTCTCCCACAAGGTCGAGTGTGTAAAAGGGGCTAAAGGTGTGATCCAAATTCTCTACCAAAATGGAAATGGTTGGTCTCTGTACTGGCATTGGACTCCTAAATGGAATGACCTAAATCTGGTGGATACCATATAGAGCTAGAGCAATGACTGACCAATCATATTGCTGAAGCAGAGAGATGAATTTGACAACCGTACTATGCTCAATATATTGTATGGAAGACGAGAAGTGCCATTGATTGTTTCAAAGGAGATTGAATTTGTAAACAGAATGAGGGAAGGTGTCCCTATGTCACGCCTTGGGACGGTAGCCTTGGTGCGATTGGAACTTGATGAATCATTGTTGATTCCCCAAGAGAACCATCTGGCTTCATCATCACACCATGCTCAACAGTAGAAGAATTCTCAAGAAAAGCTATCCGTTTTGATAAATAAGTCTCGTAGAATAATAGTTTCTAATGAACAAAATTTGGAAAATATATATCGATCGAGTATCTCTACTCAATGTCTATGAAACCTCTATCCGATCTAGGAGGTGCTAGGACTAATCTCGGGCTATCTAAAAAATAAAATACTTATAATACTCAATAAAAGAAAGAAACAAGCTTATTCGAATAACAAGGACCGCTCACCAAATCTTGAAACAGAGTCTGGACTTCAATGATGTGCTTCTTGAAGGCCTCTATCTCCTATATCTATATCATTAATGATGTAGAGCCAAATAGACGTTTGTACGTTGAATATACTAATGTACAAGATAGATAAGGATAGAAGTTAGTCTTCAATACAAATCAACTCAACAATCCATCACTCAATACAACAAAGGATGCAAGATTTGTATAATAAAACAACTCTCATAAAAGAAACTTTAGCATGCAACTCAGTCAAACCAGTTATGCACAAATCGGGAGCTTCTGTAACCGACAACCATTACTTATAAGCTGATGATGATACAACGTTTGCACTATCATTGTCATGGTCGTCCAGTACATACCAAGGGAAGGGTTGATCAAAGCAGTCTGGATCCAAAATAAATGTCCATCTCTTTAGGACATAAGGGGATAACCTTATCAGATGCAGGTAACGTAGTTATGGGTTTGATTTAATATTTACTCATACCCCTATCAGTGTTCAATACTCCTCCTAGTGACTCAATATGCTCATATCAATCAACTTAGTCTCATTTTCCCATTTACCCTAATCTAACTTCATTGACTCTCTCAACAAATCAACCAATTAGGATAATCAATCTGCATGCTATTGGGACTCATCAATCACTGAAGGCTCTAACTCAAACTGTAATTTAGACCCTAATCAATCAAGCTCATCACATAAAAACATGTGAGAGGCTCATTATGTACATATGCAAGTGATATATTCTTCATGCTCAGGCATTCTCAAGTTACTCAACTTCTACATTCACAATCATTATCTCAATTTAGTCAATGCAACAAGGATTTCTTAGAATGCTATAGTTTAGTGTTCATCCATACTCAACAATATGCTTATGTTTTCATTATGAAACTCCATTTTGTCCAGGAATATTTGGCCATGAAATATATCTCACAAATTTCATGATGAGTAATAAATTCAGCTTTAGAAAATTCACCCTCTCCATTACCTAGAAAAATTTTAATCCTCTTTGAAAATTGGTTTTCTACATTTTTACAAAACTTAATAAACACTTCAGATTTCTAATATATGTGATGCTCAGTTTTGAACCATTACCAACAAAAATTTTATCAGTACCATTATAAGACTGAATGTTGGATAGGTTACCTTTAGAATTAATCATATGGTCTTGTCTTATCCTTTGTGTCCTCTAAGTTTACTGTAGCTAAGACTTTAGGAAGATCATCAAATACTTGATAAGAAAAATTTTTGTCAGTAGAAACACTCGGTGTGATTGTCTCTAGAAAAAATTTGACAGGGTGATCAGACTTCCTTACCTTTCTAGGAGTTGTACCTTCAGCAGTTACAATATTTGACAAATAGCTGGACAAAATCCTCCACATCCTTGGCTAAACCTTTGAGCTTGAAAACCCATACTGTGATTTGCTTTAGTATCTTCAATATATCATATTTGTGTATAATATTATGCGAAGTTAGCTCATTCCATTCAACAAACGAGTATCTGTACAAAACCCAAACATCCCCCTTTTTAGGGAAAATTTGTAAAAAAATCTGGCCCCTTTGACACACTTGACCTTGAGGGAGAAAGAATTAAACGTCTTATTGATATCATGCTTGGCCCTCCTGAAATCTCCACTAGTATTGGGGAAGCTATAACAAAGCCAATTAAGTAAGCCGAGTTTAGAGTTAATTTTGAAGTTGAGCTAGGTAAATTTAACTTCAAATGTCTTTTTAGATGTCACATCATGAATAAGAGTATAATAGCGTGACATGCAATCATCGGTGTCATAAGCAACCCCAGACATCGCTACCATCAAAAGATTTTTCCATTCTATTGTAGTCAACATCATGGAATAAGAATTAGGAACAACCATCTATTATAAGCTTAGGATTCTAAATCAACAAGAG
>JAPFFP010009736.1:0-17289 GCA_026153255.1 Solanum medicagineum
TATGTATATCAACTGTCACATCATAAGTATACCAAAAAGGAAAACTGACAATTGTGAATACGAAGATTAAGACCATCTGCATAACCAAGTTACCAAAGATTAGAAATACCAACTATAAAACAATTTCAACAGATTCAATACACACTAAGATAAAAGAGATAATAAGCCTATGAAAATGAGTAAGAAAAGAAAAACATTCTGTGTGATGCATCAGAATATGGAAAAAACACAAGAAACAATATATAAAAACAAAATAAAATAAAACTCTACCAACTGTCACATCATAAAAATACTATGATACAAATCAAGTTTTAATCAACATATATACCTTTTGTGCGCCAATTTCTTCCCTTTGAGAACCATCAGTGTGTTGTAATTTTATCAACACTAAACCATCTGAAGAGCAAAGTTATAGTCATCAAAATAAGCAATTGTAATATCATTTCAATAGATTCCATACATATTTACTAAGTTAACAAGACATAATAAATGTATGCAGAGCAGCTAGGCAAAACTAATGTTATCTGTTGCATTAGAATATATCAAAAAATAAGAAATAATATATAAAACTAAAAAAAGTTTAAAAAAAATATCAGCTGTCACATCATAACTATACCAAAAAGGAAAACCAACAATTGTCAATACCAAGAATAAAATCATCTGCATAACCAAGTTACTGCAAGACCCCACCTATGAGGAGTATGAAAAATGCAAGAAAATAAGCTCTGTAAAATTTTTGAACTGTCAGTTTATACGAGGGGATTTTATGAGCCATAAATCATTGTACGACCTGTAAGTTGGTTAGTGGAACCTGGGGCATACTTGATGAAATTGAGATCTTTCAAGGATTCAATCTGCGGCTCATTAGACGACCCATAAAATCTTTTATGAGTCGTAGATCATGTCATAGAATATAGATCAGAGAAGGGTCTCTGAAAATGTGAAAAACTATCAAACGAAACCCTTACCTACAGCCCGTAGAATGTACCACGGCTCGTAAACAGGGTCTCGTGGTATAAATTTTTGTTACTGTCACGACCCAAGCCTTGGGCCTAGTCGTGACCCGCGAATGGGTAACCCGAAGGAACCCAAAACAAGCCTCATAGTATATCATTACACATCCTTGGTCGCGAAAGTAATTAAAAATTACAATAAGAGATAATCATAACAAGGGGAATTGGGACTAAGGGAAAGAGTTAAACACTTGAATAATATAAACGAGTCAAAGCTCAAACATAATACATAACTTGTCCAACTACACCTCTAGACATAGAACTTCGCAGGGCCAAGACAAACAATCGGGCTAACCCTCATAGTCATAAGTATTCCAAGATAAAAAAGATGTAGTCTAAACATAAGCATGAACGAAGATATATATCGTCCTCGGACATGAGGACTCACCAAAAGCTAACTTGAATAATCCGTCTAGCCATAAGGAGAATCAATAGGAGCTCCAGTTCCTACATGGTGATATCATGTAGGCATAGAGTATGCTTTAGTATGCTTGAATGTACTAAGTATGTAGGATGCAATGCAATAAGAGATAGACAATAATCAAATTGCATAATCATAGCAAGAGATAGTATATTAGCAACATGGCATGCATGAACAATGCTTGTAGTAAAACATGCTTGAAAATAACCATACTTACATAGCTCGTTTAACATAATAAGGTGACATGCTTGGATCATCCAAATACCTTGTACGAGAGGGTGAGGAATATACCATAGGTCATAACCCCTTCTAGTAGGTAATGGGTAGTACATGAGGGTAAAGAGATAGCATAGTTCATAACCCCTACATGTAAACAAGACATAATGTATAGCACATGAGGGTAGGAAGGTAGCATAGGTCATATCCCTTACATGTGTGCATATGAGGATGAGGCATACCAAATAGTTCATAACCCCTTCATATGAGTATATTGCAAAACCCCAAATCATACATGAGGGTAAGGAGTACATCATAGTTCATAACCCCTACATGTAGAAATGAGTAAGTGTGTATATTGCATAACCCGAAATCATACACGAGGGTAAGGAGTATATCATAGTTCATAACCCCTACATGTAGAAATGAGTAAGTGAGGAGTACATGAGGGTAACGATAGCAGAGGTCATAACCCTTACATGTGTGTACCTAGCATAACCTCAAACCATACATGAGGGTAAGGAGTACCACATAGTTCATAACCCCTACATGTGGATATGAGTACATGAGTACCATTGATTCGTACATGAGGATAACGTGTTCAACATAGTTCATAACCCCTACATGTAGGAATTGGCCTCTCACTAGAGGGTAAAGCATATAACATAGTTCATAAACCCTTCTAGTAGGCTTCACAATTGACAAGAGCATAAACCTTAGCATAAGAATCCAATAGCTCATCAACAATTCCCAAGAACATAATAACATGAGAGCCCAACAATTCAATTACAATATCATGGGAGCTTTAGATGATTTAAACACACATATATGCATTTATGTCATCATCATATAGTCATTAAACTCATAAGGCATGCATTGGACCTTCAATTCCTCAAGAAACCATAACCAGACATTTTATTAAATACTTGGCGGGTGTGTAATGCTAGTGTAAAACCATGCAATTCAAGAGTGAAATCATGCAATAAAAGTTAAAGTAAAATAGCCCACCAATACTTGGTAATACCATCATATAATACACATTGAAATCCCTCATCAAATCTCATAATAGACCATAGTTTAATATCCCAAAACATGCATAGTCACAATAAACAAACCATCTCATAGTATAATCTTGAAATAGGTAGACATATGTTTCCAAACAACATTTCATTAAAAACCTAACATAATTTGTAATCATAATTCATATTAAGTAATACAACTTGAAAACATACAATTTTTCATGAAAGGAAGGATTGGACTCCAAAGGTAAAAGGTATCCATGGATTAAACCCACATACCTTAGACCTTGAATTCCTTGAAATTGAGTTAAGAAAGACTTGAAGCTTGGAATGGGGTCTTGAAATTCACAACTTGTTCTTGAATTTCCTTGAATTTGTATTGGGGTTTTGATGGAGGCTCTTGAGAGAATTTGAGAGTGTATTTCAATTGGGAGGAGTGAATTTGATCTTTCGGAAAGGGTTTAGGTCTTTAGGAAGTGTTAAGATAGAATAGGAATCCCCAAAAGGCCCATAGAAATGACTAAATTTGTGAAATGTCATTAATGAAATGGAATTTGGCAAAAACACGTATATACTGTTGCACATACGAGTTCTACAAAAATGGGCATAACTACTTCATCCGAACTCTAAATAAGGTGAAAGCAAGTGCATTGGAAATCTAATTCAAAGAGATTGAATTTGGTAGGTTTTGGGCCATCCAGTTCTTTGTGTGCTAAGAGATATGCCCCTTTAAAGTTGACCCTCTTATCGTTACTTATACAAAACTTAGCCAATTGAAATTCCTTTGAACTTGGCATGATTTAGGGGCCCCAACGACATAAATAAGTTTGACCTAGATTTGAATTAGAGCTTGAAGCTTAAATTAATTCCTTAAGATCCGAAGAGAGTTTTGGCACTTGAATCTTGAGAGAAATATAAGACTAAGTGTTTGAGAACGTATTGGCCAAAGTCTTGGATGATATGAAGATGAAATAAGGCTATGTAGAGGTATTTTCATGTAGGGAACACTTAGGCCCAAGACTTTAAAGTCTTGGACCGAGATTAAAAACTGGCACATTTTAACACTAGGACACGTCGCGCCACAAAGGCACAGGCCCACTATTTTTATGCTCACTTGGAAATTAAGAATTTTCTATGGTTTCTCTATAATTCGGGTTAGACCCATTCCCCACTCAATTTTGTCACCTGAACAAAAATATGAAATTGGATTTTCAAAATAACGCACGGATTTTGAGATATATGGAAATTACGATTTCGTACACTTCCTAGGCACATTTTCAGGCACTTTTTGGGGTCGTTTCAATATCTCCCCCTTAGGAACATTCATCCCAGAATGTCAAAGAAACATACATAAGAAGAGTAATTATGGAGAAATCAGCCCCCAACAAGAATGCAACAATGCGCTTAAACACCATTTCAAAATCTCAACACAAGTGTTAAAATCATCATGTACTTGTCAACATAATCATGAATGTATGCAATGACCTAGGGGCTAAAACACAAGACTTGGAATAATAAATGGACTTGATGTGTTATCATAAACTTGAATTGAATGAAAGAGATATGATATTGCTCCTCCATGCCCGCTCTGGCTCCCCGAAAGACACTTTCGAATTGACGATTCTTCCAAAAGGCCTTTACAGACACCATATCCTCATTAGTCAACCTTTCCACCCTTCCATCCAATACATCCATCTGGACCTTCTCCTAGGCCAACTTTTCCTCCACATCACCCATAATCTCAAAGAGTTCTATAGCACTAGAGTCACCAACACATCCCATCAACCTACAAGCATGAAGAGCTGAACTAATTGTATCCACATCTCTAGGTAATTTCAATCCTTATGCAACCTTACCAACCTCCCTCTACCTTCTACAAGGACTCACAATCCTCAACTCAATCGTCAACCTTAAATACACCTAGTCCACTTGGTACCATAACCTACCATCTCCCCCTTGGGAGACAACCTCCACTCTATCATCTTTTCAACCAAAGCTTCCAACTCTAATAAGGTGGAGTCAAGGCCTTGCTTAAACTAGACCTCTTCAACCAAAGAAGATTTTGAACCATCAAAAATACTACACCACTATGCTCAACTTCCTCCAACCTAACCACCAATCTAGCCATCTGAAGGACCTCTCTAGTCACCTCCTTGTCACAATCATCCACATATGCTAAGCTACTCATCGGCACTCCATTTAGAGCATCAAGCACAACATTAGCCTCAACCGGGAAATATAATGCACACTCATATCATAATCCTTAAGGAGTTCTAACCACCCTCTTGTTATCCTCAACTCACACCTATCATGTTAAGCAAACAAGCTCTCATCCTCCAAGACATGTAACACTACCCCCAAATGATTCACAAACTCTAAATAAATCAATACTTCATTACTAGAGACCACCACAAACATGCCTAGGTACAGTTTTAAGACCCTATTCATGAAACTTATAAACATAGTCGATGCATAAGTCAACCAAACAACTCCACCAATGCTAATAATGCTCACTCATACTCCGAAAAGATAGTTAGGGATATCACCTACCATCATCCTCACTTGGGGACAACACCCGAACCAAAGATCAATCTTAATGAAGTGGTAACCCCTTGTAGTTGACCCAATAGATCGACCATCCTTAACTATCATATTACAACGTTACGGGCTCTACACTCATTGGAAACATGCTATGCAAGTGGCCCAAATTATCCCAAGACTTCTAATACATCAAGCTAAGTTCATCCAAGATCACAAGGCAAGACTTCTATGCAATAAGAACATGGGGCAACCCTTAGAGATCAATAGAACCTTAAGACAAGAATGAACTTATCTCTTTTTCTACCACCTGACAACCTCCCAATCAAAGAAGGATTCATTAGGGAGTCGAATTCTAACTCTACGGACGCAGCCATCCAGGGAGACACAACATGCATGGAACTATTCCATCCCAAGTACACCATCAAAATCCACCACATCAAATCCAACAAGCCACAAGGCAAGACCTAATGCAATATGAACATGGAATAATACCTATGAAATTTCTAGCAACAATATACCCAACCAAGTGGTAAACGCCAACGATTCATATAACAACTCGAGACACACAAGAAGCCCGCTAGCAACCAAAAGTAATAATGAAAAGTATAGTGAAAGTCGGATCCATCAAAATCAAAACCTTCAACTTATCTTCCTTCGCCTTCCTCTTTGAAGCAGCATGATCAACTAGAATAGAAAGAACATTAGTTATAGGGGAAAGCCATATCTCACATATAAAGCACGACATAGACCATGAAAAAGGGAAACATTTTCTAAAACGTCTAATAACCTCTTGCTCATAGTTGTGGTGCACAATACAACCATGAACAAGACTCTAATCAACGCAGTGTCTTGGACGCCGAGGATCTAACAACCTAGTGCTCCGATACCATCTTTTTCACAACCCAAGACTAGGGCCTAACCGTGAACGGCAAATGGGGAACCCGAAGGAACCGCAAACAAGCCTCATAGTATATCATTACACATCCTTGGTTGCAGAAGCAATTAAAAATAACAATAAGAGATAAGTATAACAAGGGGAATTGGGACTAAGGGAAAGAATTAAACACTTGAATAATATAAATGAGTCAAAGCTCAAGCATAATACATAACTTTTCCAACAACACCTCTGAACATAGAATTTAGTGGGGCCAAGACAAGCAACCGGGCACACCCTCATAGTCATAAGTATTCCAAAATATACAAGATGTAGTCTAAACATAAGCATGAAAGAAGATAGATATTGTCCCGAGACATGAGGACTCACCAAAAGCTAACTTGAACAATCCGTCTAGCCACGAGGAGAATCAAAAGGAGCTCAGGTTCCTAATGGTGATATCATGTAGGCATAGAGTATGTGTTAGTATGTTTGCATGTACTAAGTATGTATGATGCAATGCAACAAGAGATAGGCAATAACCAAAATGCATAATCATAGCAAGAGATAGGCAATAACCAAAATGCATAATCATAGCAAGAGATAGTATATTAGCAACATGGCATGCATGAAAAATGCTAGTAGTAAAAAATGTTTGAAAATAACCATACTTACATAGCTCATTTAACATAATAAGGTGACATGCTTGGATCACCCAAATACCTTGTACTAGAGGGTGAGAAATATAGCATAGATCATAGCCCCTTCTAGTAGGTAATGGATAGTATATGAGGGTAAAGAGATAGCATAGTTCATAACCCCTACATATAAACAAGAGATAATTAATAGCACATAAGGGTAGGAAGGTAGCATAGGTCATAACCCCTAAATGTGTGCATATGAGGATGAGGCATACCACATAGTTCATAACCCCTTCATATGAGTATATTGCATAACCACAAATCATACACGAGGGTAAGGAGTACATAATAGTTCAAAACTCCTACAGGTAAAAATGAGTATGTGTGTTTATTGCATAACCCCAAATCATACGCGAGGGTAAAGAGTAAATCATAGTTCATAACCCCTACATGTAGAAATGAGTAAGCGAGTAGCACGTGAGGGTAAAGATAGAATAGGTCAGAACCCCTACATGTGTGTACTTAGCATAACCTCAAACCATACATGAGGGTAAGGAGTACCACATAGTTCATAATCCCTACATGTGGATATGAGTAAATGAGCAGTGTTGATTCGTACATGAGGGTAAGGTATTCAACATAGTTCATAACCCCTACATATAGGAATTGGCCTTACACTTGAAGGTAAAGCATAAAGCATAGTTCATAACCCCCTTCTAGTAGGCTTCACAATTGACAAGAGCATATACCTTAGCATAAGAACCCAATAGCTCATCAACGATTCCCAAGAACATAACAACATGAGAGCTAAACAATTTACTTGCAATACCATATGAGCTTTACATGATTTAAACACACATATATACAATCCTTTCATCATCATATAGTCGTTCAACTCATAAGACATGCATTGGACGTTCAATTCCTCAAGAAACCATAACCGAACATTTTATCAAACACTTGGCGCGTGTGAAAAACAATGAAATTCCAGAATAAAGTCATACAATAAAAGTTTAAGTAAAATAGCCCATCAACACTTGGTAATACCATCATACAATACAATTTCAATGCCATGCCCCAAGTCCCTTTAGGGCAGACCGGCACTCATTGCCAATAAGGCTCGATAGAACCAACCTATAGCTATTCACTTTCTATACATTTTATAAAGTATTTCTATATTGAACATGCCTTTGTGCAAGGAAAAGGTAATACAAGCCAAAGGAAAATACATATGGCTAGGCCGTTGGGGCCACGGTGTCAAAAGTACGAGGTCTGACCACACTTTAATTTACATAGTCTACAAAGCCTCTAGATAATAGAAAGTATCGAATAAGGGTCGGGATAGGCCCCACCTTGAATAACTGTACAATACAAACATAGAAGCTTTAGACACACACAAAGCTCTGGAACAACCTGGAGCTTGGTAACATCAGCTGGATGTCCTGGACTCTACTGGGGAGATCTACTAGCACCTATACCTGCAGCATGAAATGCAGGTCCTACGCAAGGGACTCAGTACGAGATAATGTTCTGAATATGTAAGGAAACAAATACTGCATATGAAATAACAACTCAAATGAAACCATGCACTAGTGTAGAATAAGAGACCACCTTTGGATATACTTTTGTATCGGTACTTTAAGTCCTTTATATTGCTTTACCTTTACTGTATAATCTGTGCACATCATGTACTGTAAATGACTAGCTGATCAGTGGTAAACTATATCGGAATTGTCCCTAGCTAGGCTCTTTCTTAACCCCTCGGGCTACCACCCGTGATAAGATCTTCCCTAGCTAGGTGATGCTTCCACCCCTCGGGCTACCACCCATCAAAAACTATATACTTTACTTTATCTTTCAATTACCTTTGAGATGATTCTTTTGGTGGTCACAATATTAGAGTTATAGAGCTGTATATCTAACATGTGATATGAGAATAATCATACAAGACAATATGGCAATGAAGATAGTATGTTACATAAGCAATGAAATGTGTATGAAATGAAAGAAAAACTTGTGAACTTTGTTTTGCAACAAGAACTCATGTAATTTGTATCCACGTATGTATGTAGATTTGAAGGTAACTATATATAGGAGAATATGAATATGTGAAAGAGTGGAGATATAGTTGCTTGTCATGTAAGAGTAGATAAATGCCTTTACTTACCAAGGGATCTATGTTTCATGCCAAATGATATGAAATCAAGTAACCTTACGTACCTCGTTGTGTGTCCTCATTACTACCTTGGAGTGACTGCTTTTCTCCCAAATATTTATCTATATCATATTAGGCAATAATACTAGTATTAGCAGCAAAGAAACACTTCTTGACAGCCTAATATCATAAAAACGATCATCCGGACAGTAAGCTTTCAATTAGTGACGCAAAGGCATTCCTTCAACCTTTTCACTTATAATCGTACTTCCTTGCAACCATTCTTATATACACATCATATACAACTCATTTCAGACCCTTAACAGTCTTACAACAGCCCACAAAGCATAACAAATAACAATTCTTCACAACATACAAACAAGTAGCACAATGTTACATCCTTTCTCCATAATTCGACGTCAATAATCCCGAATCTGTTTTAACTTTACCTAAATTGTTTCCAACATTTTTACCACATAACACCATTCTTAATATAGACCAAAAATATTCTCAAAACAGGGGAAGTTCATGGAACAACATATTACAATTCTACACAACCTACAAATGGACAGCATAACGTTATCCCTCTTCGCTACATTTCGACGTCGACAATTCCAAAGCTTTTCCAACTCTAACCAAACTATTCCAAAAACATTTACACACACAAACAGTGCTAATATAGTCTTAGAATAGCACCCAATAAGGCATTAAGTACATGAGCTAATAGCTTTAAATCCAACAACCCACAAATTCCAATCAACATTACACTTAAGATGGCACAATAAAACTCATTTGTTAAATGAAACCAAAATCTGGGCAGCAACCTTCGGGTAATGTATATAACTTGAATCATATTATGAACATCAATTTCTCTTCATAATAAAGCCCACAAACCATAAAGAAGTCACTAAAACAAAAGAAAAGTGTGTAGCAATTTTCATATGTTGTCCAGAATTTCCAGCATAACATATTATTATATACTTCTTGATTTTTGTGAAGAAACCTTACTAAAAACACAATTATAATCACTTACCTTTATCTTCAAAGTTGAGGAACTCTTTAAGAACCCTAAAAGAGTCATTTGGCTACTGCTTTGCTAGGTTGAGAAAAGTTTAGAGAGAGAGTTTGGGAAAGCTGAAATATTCCCAAGTGTAAGAGTGGCTGAAATTTTGCTGCTTGTAATCCCTCTTTAAAGGCCTCATTTGGACGAATGTATTTGGGCATTTTGGCCAAGTAATACCTCATATAAGTAGGCTAATTAATCAGCAGCAAGTTCTCCTAAAATTAGGTCAAAATGGGCATCAAATCTAATGGACTTTGGCTGCCAATTTCCAACTTTCCTCTTAATCCATTTTTAGTCCAAATAGTCAAGTGGTTTGGGATATACTTGGGCTTTTCTTTACATTCTTCTTGGACTGACAATAAGTTCCATTTATGATGCTAAAGCATGGGCTAAACTTACACCCTTAACACAGACTTTATCTATAATTGGGCTTGGACAATTTTGACATTGAGCCTCGTCTCTGTTTACCTAGCAAATTCAAGCTAAGCAAGTAGGTGACTCACCTACTAGATTATTAATTCATACAAACACCTTAATTCTCTTACTTTCTTTGGGTTGTGATATTCTCAATTTAACATGAAACACATATACACTTGACCCTCTTAAGCGTTAGACGCCCATATCGCCCGTTAACACGAGAATCAAGCACTTTCAAGAATCGACACTAATTTGACCAATGCGTATCATGATTTATTTCACACAACATTAGTACATGTAAAATGTGGGGTGTTACATTAAATACATCATCATATTTCATAATAGACCATAGTATAATATCCTAAAACATTCATAGTCACAATAGGCAAACCATCTCATAGTATAATGATGAAATAGGTAGACATATGTTTCTAATTAACATTTTATTAAAATCCCAACATAATTTGTAATCATAATTCATATAAAGTAATACCCATAAGTAATACAACTTGGGAACATGCAATTTTTCATGAAAAGGAAGGGTTAGACTCCATGCGTGAAAGGTACCCATGGATGAAACCCACATACCTTAGACCTTAACAACAACAACAACAACATACTCAGTAGAATCCCACAAGTGGGGTCTGGGGAGGGTAGAATGTACGCAGACCTTACCACTACTAGAAGTAGAGAGGCTGTTCATCTCAAAATCCGTAAGCAAGAACACACTAGATATGACAAAAGGAAGGGAAGGGAACAGAAAAGATAGACTAATAAAAACATTATCTGGATAAACTAACACATAGTACAACAAGTAATGCGGATACCTGACAAAAAAAACACCTAACTCTATCATTAGCCTGCTACTCTAATTCGCGACCTTCATTTTTTTCTATCTAAGGTCATGTCCTCAGTAAGATCAAGTTCCGTCATATCCTGTCTAATCACCTCCTCCCAGTACTTCTTCGATCTACCTCTGCCCCTTTGCGTATCTCCCACAACTAACCTTTTGCACCTCTTGATAGGATCATCGATACTCCTTCTCTGAACAAGTCCAAACCATCGCAGTCTCGCTTCCCTCATCTTATCGGCCACCGGGGCCACCTCTAGCTTTTCCCGGATAGTGTCATTCCTAACCTTGTCACTCCTGGTGTGACCACACATCCATCTCAGCATCCTCATCTCTGCGACATGTATCTTCTGAACATGTTCCTTCTTAATTGGCCAACACTCCACTCCATACAACAATGACGGTCTACCCACCATTTTGTAAAACTTACCTTTGAGTTTAGGTGGTATCTTCTTGTCACATAAAACTCCAGATGCAAGCCTCAATTTAGTCCATGCTGCCCCAATACCATGTGTGACATCATCGTTAATATCGCCACTACTCTGGATGATGGACCCCAAATACTTAAAGGTTTCTCTCTTGGGAATAGGTTCAGTGGCAAGCCTCACATCAGAGTTTTCCTGATCCCTTTCAACACTGAATTTGCACTCCAAGTACTCAGTTTTAGTCCTGCTCAATTTGAATCCTTTGGACTCCAAGGCGTGTCTCCAGGCCTCCAAGCTATCATTAACTTTAGTCTGAGTCTCATCAATCAGTACTATGTCATCTGCAAAAAGCATACACCATGGTACCTCCTCCTGGATAGATCGCGTTAGCTCATCCATCACCAAAGCAAATAAGAAAGGGCTCAACACAGACCCTTGATGGAGTCCCATCTCCACAGGAAAATACTCAGAGTCTCCTCCGACCATTCTTACCCAAGTGATGGCTCCATCGTACATATCCTTAATCGCCCTGATATATGCCACTAGGACACCTTTCACCTCTAGGCACCTCCATAAGACATCCCTAGGGACTTTGTCGTATGCCTTCTCGAGATCAATGAACGCCATATGAAGATCCTTTTTTCTTTCCCTATATTTCTCTACTAACCTCCGAACAAGATGAATTGCTTCCGTAATTGACCACCCCGGCATAAAACCAAACTGGTTCTCCGAGATAGATACTACTCCTTGCACCCTCATCTCCACAACTCTCTCCCAGACCTTCATAGTGTGGCTTAACAACTTGACCCTGTAATTGTTACAGCTTTGAATATCTCCCTTATTCTTGTGCAATGGAACCATTGTACTCCTCCTCCATTCACCAGGCATCTTCGCAGTCTTCAAAATAGCATTGAACAGTCTAGTCAACCACTCAATGCCATCCTTACCCATGTTTTTCCAGAAGTCTACTGGAATCTCATTGGGCCTGATCGCCCTCCCCCTCTTTATCCTACTAGTAGCCCGTTTTACCTCCTCAACTCTAAACCGCCTGCAATACCCAAAATCACAATGGTTTTTGGAATTTTCCAACTCACCCAACTCAATATCCCTGTCTCCTTTTTCATTTAAGCGTTTATGGAAGTAAGCTTGCCACCTTAATTTAATGGAAGTGTCATCCACTAACACCTCACCCTCTTCATCCTTGATGCACTTTACTTGGTCCAAGTCGCGAGCTTTCTTTTCTCTTACTTTAGCGAGCCTATACAATCTCTTTTCCCCGCCTTTATCACTTAACTCTTCATAAAGACGCTCAAACGCTGCTGACTTAGCATTCGTCACCGCCATCTTTGCTTCTGACTTGGCCGTCTTATAAATTGCCTTAAGCTTTTGCTTTTCATCTTCATCCCTACGCTCTAACCACTCTGTGTAAGCGACCTTCTTATCTTTCACTTGATAAACATAGCAAACAACTGATGATCCTTAAGAATCTGTAGAACAATCCTCAAATGGTTTGCATGCTTATCCTCACTCCAAATATAGATCAAGACACCACCTATGAAAACAATGATGAACCTATCAAAATACTCTTTGAACACCCTGTTCATCAAATCCATAAAAGCTACAGTAGTATTTGTTAGTCTAAAAAACATAATCATGAATTCATAATGACTATACCGAGTCTTAAAGGTTGTCTTCGAAATGTCACATTCTTCGACTCTAAGCTGATGATAGCCTAATCTAAGGTCTATTTTAGAAAAAAAATTGGCACCCTAAAGTTGGTCAAACAAGTTGTCAATCTTGAGAATGAAGTACTTTTTCTTGATTGTGACTTATTTGACTGACGATAATCAATGTACATTCTGAGAGAATCGTCTTTTATAAGCACGAAGAGAACTAGAGCACCCTATAGGGATATACTAGGTCTAATGAAACATTTATCCGAAAGGTCTTTTAATTGATCTTTCAATTCCTTTAGCTCAACTAGAGTCATTCTTTAAGGAGGGATTGTGATCGGTTTGGTATTTGGTAGGCCTACTCCAAAGTCAATTTCCTTTTCAGGGGACTCCAGAAAGATCTTCAAGAAACACTTCTGAATATTCATTAGCCACTAGAACTAACTAAAGGTTTGGGATTTCAAAACTGGAATCCTTAACTCGAACTAGGTGTACATGCAACCTCTAGAAATCATTTTTCTAGCCTTACGGTAAGAGACAAACCAACTTATAGGCGATGAAGTACTACCCCTTTCATTTTATGACTGGTTCAATGAACTAAAACTTAATGACTCTGATTCAACAGCCAACTGAGGCAAAACATGAGTATAACCAATCAAGAATGATATTAAAATCAATCCTATCTAACTCTGCTAGATCAACTGTTGTGACTTTCTGAAAAACTAAGACTAGTTAATTTCTATATGCCCATTTAGCTAAAACTGTATCACCAATAGAAGTAGAGACCGAACAGGGTCCACATTTATTTCTTTCAATTATTCCCATATCTTAGTGTGCATGCATGTCCATGAAATCAGTCTAATCTTCATGTTTCAATCCAAAGTCAGTCACTCCATCACTTTTCAGCATTAAACTTTCAGTATTTGAATCACCGTTCCCCTGCTTTATTCAAATTAATTAGACTTCGTTCGAGGACGAATGTTATAAGGAGAGATAGTGTAGCACCTCAAATATTTATGGTTATCCATCGTTTCGAATAGAAGGATTACAATCCTAAATTTGAAATTTATATTGTAACGTCGTGCATAATTTGACGTCAATTCAAATGGAATTTGAATGAAATATATGTTATGGCCTTAAAGTATTTTAAATATTTATAAAGAATAAAGTTTCGAATGTATTTATTTTTATAAGAGTGTTATAAATTATTAAATATTTTTAACAGGGATAATAAATCCAGTTATTTCAAGAAATTATCATCATTTAAGATAGGATTTATTCAAAATAATTTTCTACTAATAATGATATATTCAAAGAGTTATATTTATCTTCCTACGAGCATACGTAATACCCAAGTACGTGTAGTGGAGAAAAGAATTAATCTGACTGTGACACCTCCACTTCAATGTGAAAGTGGAGGGAGTGCACATCAACTAAGTGTTAAGTAACAAGTGGTCATTACTTTAATATTAATTGTTAATACATAAAGTGATCAATTATTTGCCAAATAATTTACTTTTGGTGGTAAAGTATATTTTTTGCCGTATGGATGAATTTATGGGGCTAGCACTTAGCAATACTTTATATATGTGGAGGGATAAAATTATATGTAAAGATAATTAATAAGTGGTCATCATAATCCCACTTAGCATTTTTTATTTGTTTAGTATAAGCGATATATCCTCTCACCAATTTAATACAATAACAATTGACTACTAAAAATGACACTTCCACTCATCAATTTAATATAATAGTAATTGATCACTTTAAATGTGAGCCATTTGCTTTATATGTTAATGTGTGTGACGATATATACACAGATTGTATAAGAAAGTTACATATAAGCTGTCATGAAGTTGCACGCCAGAGGGATCTTATAAAAACGCTACAAAAGTATATAGGCTTCAATGTCATGTTTTCTGTTCATTCTCACTTATCAAAAATTAGCTAAAGTTAGCAAATTAAATCTGTATCTATCTATGGCTTTGCACGCTCGAGGGATTTTGTGGAAAAAATATTTTTAGTAAATTATTTGATCAGCGAAAGAGAATTGATTATCTATATCAACTTATTCAAATTTGAAGTCAAGGTACGTGGATTTTCATCAATAGATATACTTTCACCTATTGAGTCCCTAATGCTTCGGTTAATTATTTTTGCAGAAGTTAGGATTCCTATGAAAAGGATGATTTTATCATTTTTTCGTTCTTTTTCATGAATAGCCTTTGAGTATTGTTAGAATAGGAATAAGAACAAGAATAATATATACAACCCTACTTAGAATAGGAATAGGATAAAGAATCCTACTTGAAAAAGGATTGTCTTGTAGTATCATAGTTAAAAAAGGAGTCTAATGTAGTGTCTATAAATAGGATCTCAATGTAATAATGTAGATACACAATTTAATAATATTCTTCTCCAATATTTCTCACATAGTATGAGAGCTTTCATGATCTTGATTAAAAATTTTTTTAAAAAAAAAAAGCTTTCGCTGCCCACAGGCGGCTATGACACATGTGGTATGCCACCCTCTGGCCATTGGTTATGTTAAAAAAATTAGGGACAATAATATATGCATGAACCACATATTCAAGGGAAGAAAACTTAGTCAAAGAGGTCATCATGCATCAATTTCCGGCGACTTTCTAGGGCAATTTTATGCCAATCCCATATCCGTCGGCGTTTGCGTAGCACTGTGTCATCTTTCCAACGACTACTTTCTCATATCTAATTTATGTTTTGCCATCTTTCCGGTGACCATTTTCTCAAATCTGATTTTTGTAAGGACGTGCCATCATTCCAACCCTACCCATATAATTTTATTTCTCAATTTGTGACCATTTTCCGCCATGAAATCTAATAATCCAGTGAATAAGCAAGTTTCAACTAGTTTTACAGTGACTTTCTTGGAGCAATTTCAAGATGATCCATATATTTTGTATCAAATTTCAAGCACATTTTGTTTCAAATTTCCTTTTGCAAACAAAAAAAGTGGGCATTAAGAATGTTTTCTCCATGTTAATCTTAAGGAAGAAGTCTATATGGGGCAACCACCTAGTTTTATTGTTAAGGGGGAGTAGTCTAGTAGCCTCGTATGTTAATTATGTAGGCCACTCTATGATCAGAAATAGTCGTCTCAAGCTTGGCTTGGAAAGTTCAACACTATAATTCACGAATTTATCACTCACAGTATGTATCAAATCTAGTATTTCATGTGAAGACCAAACACATTGAGACTAACTTTCAATTTTGTGAAGTGAAGCGATCAACTTGCAAATATCTCACTAAGTCCCTCCTTAGTCCTCGTATGAATTACATCTATAACAAGTTAGATACATATGACTTGTATGCACTAACTTGGAGGGGAGTGTGAGAGTAGGAATATAAACAAGAATAATATATACAATCCTACTTAGAATAGGAATAGGAATAGGATATAGAATCCTACTTGGAAAGGATTGTATTGTAGTATTCTAGTTGGAAAAGGACTATAATGTAGTGTCTATAAATAGGATCTCAATGTAATAATGTCCATTCACAATTCAATAATGTTATTCTCCAATATTTCTCATAAGTTGTTACTTATAATTTAGTATTTCTATAAAATTATTTTCATAAACTCTCAAAATATAGATATTACATGTATCAGAGTTATGTTGTTCGAAATTGCACGTTTCTTCTAGCATATATAAATTGTCATGATTAGCTTTAAGCTCAATTTATCAGTTCCTTAAAGTTTAATGACATTTTAAGATAAAGTATCCATCAGTTATTATCAATTTATCAATATTCAAAAGCTATTCAAATTATCAATTTTATTAGTATTATATTTACTATTATCAATTTATCACATAAATTTCGTTGGGAGTATTACTTAGCACCGAGCGACATGTGAGAAATAGAAAAAAGAATGAGAAAAATTAAATTGAGAGACTTTTGTCTTTGAGAGATACTTCTATTGAATGCCTAATAAATGAGAAT
>JAPFFP010009777.1:0-17288 GCA_026153255.1 Solanum medicagineum
CCATCTCATAGTATAAGCTTAAAATGGTTAAACATGTGCTTTCAATCAACCTTTCATGAAAGCCCAACATAGTATATGATCATAACCAATAACGCATTATACCCATAAGCAACACAACTTGGAAACACGCCATTTTCATAAAAAGGAAGGTTGGACACCATGGTTGAAAGGACCCAATGGTTGAAACCCATATACCTCAACTTTGGGGGTTTCCTTGATGAAGCTTTGAATGAGAACTTGAAGCTTGAATGAGATTCTGGAGATCTAGAAATGAGTTTGGGACACTTGAATTTGGATGGAATATTTGGCTAAGTGTTAGAGAGGGTTTTGGGAATGTCTTGAGTGATATGGAGTTGGAAAATGACTAAGTATAGGTGTTTTTATGCATAGAAGGGCAAGGGGCCAAGAACCAATGCCTTAGGCTGAAACAGAAAAAGTAAGGAGGTGACAACACTGCTCAGCAACGGGTCCGTGTCGCGGAGCCAACACGAATAGCTTCTGGAAAATTAAAATTTTAGTGAAATTCATTTTTCGCTACGGGTCTTCTAAAATTCGAGTTAGATGCCTTCCCCACTCAAGTTTTCTCCCTGATAAAGAATATGAAGTTGAATTTCCGATATCACACTCGGATATTGAGTTATATTGAAATTATGATTACGGGCATTTCTGAGGCACATTTTTAAGCACTTTTTGGGGCGTTTCAATATCTCCCTCTTGGGAATATTCATTCCCGAACGTCAAAGAAACATACATAAGAGGAGTAATTGAGATAATTTCAGCACAACACATGAATGCAGCAAATGCATTTAAACATCATTTCAAAAATCTCCACATAAGTGTCAAAATCACCATAAACTTGTCAACATAAACATGAATGCATGTAAATGACATAAGGGCTAAAAGTTAAGACTTGAAATCATATAGGGTATTTAAATTGGTACCTTAGGCTTGAGTAGAGTGGAAGAGATATGGATATTTCTTTTTCATGTCCGCCTCGGCTTCTCATGTGGCGCTTTTAACTCGTTGGTTCCTCCGATGGACCTTAATGGTAGTTATATCCTTGTTCCTCAACCTCTTTACTTTTCTATCCAGAATCTCTATCGGGACCTTCTCATGAGTCAAATTGTCTTCAAAAATACCCATAACATCTAAAGGCACAATAGTACTTGGGTCACCCATACACTTCATCAACATAGACACATGGAAGACCAGGTAAACCATATACATAGCATTGGGCAACTCCAACTCACTTGCCATCTTACCAATCCTCCTCAACACTCTATAAGGACCCACAAATCTTGTACTCAATTTACCCTTTTTACCAAAACGAACCACACCCTTCATGGGTGAGACCTTCAAATAGACCCAATCACCAACCCTAAATTCAAGGTCTCTCCTCCTCACATAGGTATAGGAATTTTGATGACTTTGGGATGTTTTCAATCTTTCCCTTATCAACCTCACCTTCTTCATGGCCCTCATAACCAAATATGGGCCTAACAAGGCCATTTGCCCCACCTCAAACCATCCAACTGGGGACCTATAACATCTACCATAGAGAGCCTCAAAAGGAGCCACACCAATGCTTGAATGATAGCTATTATTGTAGGATAACTCAATGAGTGGAAGTGCTCATCCCAATTACCCTTAAACTCCAAAATAAAAGCCCTAAGCATATCCTCAAGTTTTTGAATAGTTCTCTCGGCTTGGCCATCCGTTTGAGGGTGAAAGGTCGCACTAAGCTTTACCTTGGTACCAAGACCACTTTGAAAGGACCTCTAAAAGTAAGAAGTCAATCGAGCACCACGATCCGAAATGATAGATAAAGGTACCCCATGAAATCTAACCAATTCATGAATGTACAATTTTGCATAATCTTTGACACCACAAGTAGTTTTGACCAGTAGGAAATGAGCCAACTTTGACATTCTATCAAGCACAACCCAAATAGAATCAAAATTCTTTCTAGTTGTAGGCAACCTAACCATAAAATCCCTGTTGATTTCCTCCCACTTCCAAGTAGGAATCTCCATATCTTGGGCTAGACCACTGGGCCTTTGATGTCCAGCTTTCACTTGTTGACAATTATGGCAACCGGATACAAACATAGCAATGTCTCTCTTCATACCACCCACCAAAACACTTCCCTTAAATCTCTATACATCTTTATAAAACCAGGGTGACTAGAATAGGAAGAATTATGAGCCTCTTCTAAAACCTTCTTTCTCAAGTCATCAACATTAAGCACACACAACCTACCTTGGTACCTAAAGGCACCATCTCCCCCTTCGTAGAAAACCTCCACCTTACCATCTCTCACCAAGGCCTTCAACTCTAACAAGGCGGGGTTAAGATCTTGTTTTGCCTTCACCTCCTCAATCAAGGAAGAATTAGAACCATCAACAACCACTACGCCACCATTATCAACCTCTTCCAACCTAACCCCTAATCTATCCAACCGATGAACCTCTTAGCCACCTCTTTGTCACCATCAACAACATAAGCTAGGCTACCCATAGACACCCTACTCAAAGCATCGACCACAACATTAGCTTTACAGGGGTGATAATGCACACTCATATCACAATCTTTAAGAAGCTCCAACCACCTTCGTTATCTCAACTTGAGATCTTTTTGGGTAAACACATATTGGAGACTCTTATGATCGGCGACCACATGAACATGCACTCCACACAAATAATGACGACAAATTTTCAAAAAAAATACCACAACAGCCAATTCAAGATCATAGGTAGGATAATTCTTTTCATGTACCTTAAGTTGTCTATAGGCATAAGCTATCACCTTGCCATTTTGCAACAAAACACAACCCAAACAAATTATTGAGGCATCACAATACACAACACACCCTTCCGGTAGGGACAAGATAGGAGCGGAGACAAAAATTATTTTTCAATGTTTGAAAACTCTTTTCACACTCATCAGACTACACAAATGTTTCCTTCTTTTGGGTCAACTTAGTCATAAGAGAAGCAATAGAGGAGAACCCATTCACAAACCTCCGATAATAACCCACTACACCCAAGAAACTTCTAATGTATGATGAATTCAAAGGTCTAGGCCAATTTCTATCACCTCCGTCTTCTTAGGATCCACCTTAATATTATTATCTGACACCACATGCCTTAAGAAAGCAACCTCCTTCAACCAAAACTGACATTTCTCATACTTAGCATACAACTTCTCTTCCCTAAAGATTTGTAACACCACCGTCAAGTGATCCATATGCTCCTCCTCACTATGGGAATACATCAAGATACCGTCAGTAAAAACCACCACAAACAAGCCTAGCTAGGGTTTAAATACCCTATTCATAAGATCCATAAATATAGCCGATGTATTCGTCAACCCAAAGGACATAAACTCAAACTCAAAGTGCCCATATCTAGTATAGAAAGTCTTCTTAGGAATGTCCCTCACTTTCACATGGTGATACCTGGACTGAAGAGCAATCTTAGAGAAGTGAGTTGGCCCTTGAAGTTGGTCAAAAAGATCATCAATCCATGGTAGAGGGTACTTATTCTTTATTGTGACTTTATTAAGTTGCTGGTAATCAATGCACATTCTAAGAGAACCATCTTTCTTCTTTACAAACAACACCGATGCACCCCAAGGTGATTGGTTAAGCCTAATAAAACCCTTATCTAACAAATACCTCAATTGCTATGTCAACTCCTTCAACTCCGCGGGGGCCATACAGTAAAGGGGAAAAGAAATAGATTGGGTATCGGGAAGGAGGTCTATACCAAAGTCTATTTTCCTTTCTGGAGGACACCCGGAAGCTCATTAGGAAAGACATCAAGGAACTCATTAACCGTCGGAGCCAACTCTATAGGAAGGACTTTTGACTCAACATACTTAACCCTCATAAGATGATAGACACCCCTTAGAAATCAACTTTCGAGCTTTAATGCAAGAAATAAATCTACCCTTGACCACCACATCATGACTCTCTCACTCAAGGAAGGGTTCATTAAGGAATTGGAATTTGACCCTACGGGTTCTACAATCAATAAAGGCATAATATGCATGCAACTAACCCATCTCAATAATGACATCAAAATCCACCACATCCAACTCAAAAAAATCACAAGGCAAAATTCTATGCAAAATGAAAATGGGACAATTTCTATAGATCCTTCTAGCAATAGTGGATGCACCAATGGGGGTAGACACTTCATATGGCTCAAACAATTCGGGCTTAAGATGAAACTTTTTGGCAACAAAAGGAGTAACGAAAGAAAGAGTGGCACTCGGGTCTATCAATGTATACACATAAAAGTCAAAAACTTTTAACATACCAGTGATGACATGGGGCACCTTATCTCCCTTGAAGATCATAGAACTAATTTTACCTTAGAGCACCCCCTTTGTTGGCTACCTCTTCCCTTAGGACCCACATTTGTACCTTGGCCTTATGGATGCCCATCTTTACCCTTGTTTTGTGCATGTAGACAATCAATCACCTTATGACCCAACACACCACCACAAAAGTAAGCATTAGTGTTCCCCAAACATGGGCCATTATGGCCTCTACCATACCTTTGGCACATGGGGTTAGGCACCACACCACTCCACCTTGGAATCTTTGATTATTTTTAGCAACCCTTCTATTAGAAGAATTTGATGATCTTTGGCCTTAGAACTTGTGGCCTTGAGGAAACTGACCACCCTTAGGATTTTGGAATCCACCTTCAAAACGGGCCCTGTTAGCCTTACCCATTCTCCTCATACTCAATTTTTCCCCTCTAATTGCTCGGCATAAGTTATGAGGTGGGAAAAATCTATATCACTTATCAACATGGTGGCACGACACTCCTTATTCACCAAGTCGAGCACACCCATCACAAACTTGTTCATCCTAGACCTCGGTTCGGCCACAAATTGTGGAGCATACTTGGAAAGTTTATTGAACTTAAGGGAATACTCCCTCACACTCATCGACCCTTGCTTTAAACTCATAAATTCCATTATCTTGGCCTCCCTTATCTCAAGAGGGAAGAACTGGTTGAGAAATGCTGCCTTGAACTCTTCCCAAAGGATAGCATCACCATTCCCCTTCTCTAATTTCCATTGAGTAAACTATATTTCGGCCACCCCTTTGAGTTGGTAGGCCGCCAACTCCATTTTCTCCTCCAACCTAACACCCATCATAGGCAACACCTAGTACACCTCATCAATAAATTCTTGAGGGTCCTTATCCACCTTAGACCCATGAAACTCCGGTGGTTCATTCTTGTGAAATCTCTAACCCTAGAAGCCAGAGTAGGAGCATGAGAGGCTTGGGATTCTTGGTTGATTTTATTAGTCATGGCATGGCTAGCATGATAATAGCATTCTGAAACTACTCATGAGCCGCTCGCCCATCATGAGGAGCTTGAGGAGCGTGAGGGGTCGGTTGCTCCTCGGGTGAATGAGCTCTTCTTCCTCTTTGGATAGGCATGATCTAAAATAGAAAAAAACATTCACAGGGGAAGCCTTATCTTAAATTTTATAGCACGACATAGATCAAGACGAAGGGAAGCATTTTCCTAAAATGCCTCTTAGCATCTTACTCATAGTTGTGGTGCATTTCACAACCATGAACAAGACTTTAATCGACACGGTGTATTGGGCTTCGAGGACCATTAACAACCTAGTGCTCTGATACAAAGTTTGTCACGACCCAACCCTAGGGCCTAGAAGTGACACCGTTAATGGGGGACTTGAAGGAATTCTAAACAAGCCTCCTAGCATATCAATTACACATCCTCGGTCGGAGAAGCAAAATAACAACAACAAAAGCTATAAATAAGGATAAAGGGACTAAGGGAAGTCTTTGTAACAATAAACAATCAGGAGTCAAGATAATAGCATAGTTATGTCACTTGTCCAACAACACTTCCAAACATAGATTTAAGCGGGGGCGAAGATACTTTCCGGGCTCACCCTCATAGTATCAACTGTTCGACGTAAAGAGACATCAAATAGTAAGAGTTGCATGACTAGTGTCCCCGGGCTTGAGGACTCACCAAAGCTTATCTTTTTTCGAAATGCCAAAACTAGCCACGTGGAAGATGATTGTGAGGAGCTTCGATTCATACATGGTAACATCACGTAGGCATAGAGTACGTGTTAGTACGTTTGAATGTAGTAAGTATGTAGGATGCAATGAAACAAGACGTAGCCATCTTAATCAAAATGCATAATCATTGGCATAGGATAGTATAGTATAAATATGACATGCATGATCAATGCTTAAAGTGAAACATGCTTGTAAATCATATAACCTTACAACTATAGAATACATGTGTAGGAAGAGACCATACCCATCATAAACCAAGCAAACTATTATTGGGAAACCAAGGCATGTTACCCCCTTGAAAGATGATTGAGGAACATACCCCTCAATGTGGTAGTACGGGCAAGTCACTCCCAACAAGGTGGTCAAGGTACATACCCCTCGACGTGGCAGTACGGGCATGTCATTGCCCGACAAGGTGGTCAAGGTACATACCCCTCAACATGGCAGTATGGGCATGTCACCCCCCGACAAGGTGGTCGAGGCGTGTCACCCCCTCACGAGGTGTGGTCAACATGCAACACTATAGATACTACTCATGAATTCAATACATACATGCATCCCCTTCATCATGACATGGTCAGTTGACTCATAAACCATGCAATACATCATCAATAACTCAAGAATTCTCAACAAGACATTTTATCAAACACTTGGCCACTGTGCAATTCTAGTTCAAAATCATGTAATTCAAGAGTGATATAGTATGCAAAAACTTAATGTAAATCAACCTACCAGGTCATAGTAAAATACTCATGTAAGATACATTGAAAACTCCCATCAAATCTCTTCATAGATCATAGTTGCATAGCTGAAAATATGCATAGTCACAATAGACAAACCATCTCATAGTATAAGCTTAAAATGGGTAAGCATGTGTTTTCAATTAACCTTTCATGAAACCCCAATATAGTATATGATCATAACGAATAATGAATAATCCCAATAAGCAATACAACATGGAAACATGTAATTTTCGTAAAAAGGATGGTTAGGCACCATGGTTGAAAGGACCCAATGGTTGAAACCCACATACATCAACTTTGGGGATTTCCTTAATGAAGATTTGAATGGGAATTTGAGGCCTAGGTCTACCTACAGGTCTTGGATCAATAGAAACTTGAATGAAATACTTGAGATCCAAAAATGAGTTTGGGACACTTGAATTTGGATGGAATATTTGGCTAAGTTTTAGAGAGGGTTATGGCAATGTCTTGAGTTATAAGGGATTGGAAAATTACTAAGTATAGGTGTTTTTACTCAAAGAAGGGAATGGGGCCAAGACCCCAATGCCTTAGGCCGAAACAGGAAAAGTAAGGAGGTCACAACACTGCTTCGCGATGGGTCCGCATCGCGGAGCCAATTCAAACAACTTCTGAAAAATTGTAATTTTGGCGAAATTCATTTTTTGCTATGGGTCCCGTAAAATTTAGGTTATATCCATTTCCCACACAGATTTTAAGATATATGAAAATTATGATTATGCGCATTTCCGAGGCACATTTTTTGGCACATTTTGGGGCGTTTCAAAGAGAGCCTTAGGAGGGTGTTTTGGAGAGTACATGTAGTGATTTGATAGTTTAAGGGTGAGTGAAAGCCCGTAGATAGGTTAGGATAGTAATTGAGAGGTAATTTTGTCCAAAAATCATCCAAAAATGGAATTAAGAAGTAGTGAAAAGATCCAGATACCCTTACAAAACATTAAAACTTAACCGCACGAACCTCTTAATAAAAGGCCCGCCACGACTCACGAGGGTTAAGTGGTGGGGGATAATGGCTTCATAGGAAGGCCTCCCCTTCATGCAAATTACCACACCCCATGAAGGATCTGTTATGTCAAGACCCAAGCCTAGAGCCTAGAAGTGACATGGAGAATGGGAACCCAAAGGGACCAAAACAAGCCTCTTATCATAACAATCGCACATCCTTGGTCGCAAAAGTAAAGTAAACAACAGCAAGAGATATAATAAAATGGGAAGCAAGACTATGGGAAAACTTGATATTAATAAAAACATAATGAGTCAAGTTCATAGCATAAGTACATCATAATATCCAACAACACCTTAACATGGAATGGTGCGGGAGCCAAGACACTATCCAGGCTCACCCTCATAATAAAAGTTGTTCAACATAAAGAAGTCCCAAAATAGCACGAATAAGGTAGATAGTGTCCTCGGACTTGAGGACTCACTAAAGCTTATCTCCAAAGTATCAACTAGCCACATGGATGACGATCAAAAGGTGCTCTGGTCCATACATGGTAATATCATGTAGCATAGAGTATGCGTTAGTACGTTTGAATGTACTAAGTATGCGGGATGCAATGCAACAAGACATAAGCCAATATAGTCAACATGCATAATCATAAGCAATAGATATATAATCTTAATATGGCATGCATGATCAATGCTCATAATAAAACATGCTTGTAAATCATTCATCTTGCACAACATATATATAGCATACACATGTATGGAAGCGACCTCAACCAACATAGAACAACTAGTAACAACTTGGAATCCAAGGCATAACACCCCCACGGTAAGGTGGAACGGGTGTGACACCCACTAGCTAGGCGTGGTCTACTTGCAAAGGCAAACCAAACATGATAACATGACAAGATGGATCCATTAGTTTAGCAAGGCTAATGATCATAATCCTCTAGTTTCACGTAGCTAAGAGACAAAGGACTTAATATAAGGACCTTTTGAGTAGATCCCCCATCGTAAACCTCAATTGGTGCTAAGTCATATCCCACGGAATGCTTAAAATAATCATAACTTATATAACTTCTAGGAAACATGAAACTTATATTTGACAAACATACATAACATAAATCAGCTCCTTTGTGCAAACTTATAAAATCCCCTATCCTTTGGTATGTGGTCAAATTCTGTCTTTAAATTGCATAGTGTATAGTAATTATGGAATATCTCATTGTATACAGTTGTGTTTTTAATGTGTAAATATGTTTTTGAAAGCTAATTGACATTCCTGCAATTTTTATGTTTATGTGAAAATTTGAATCTGCTTTTATGGTATTGAAAGAAGACATGAAACACAGTGAAAGTTCTGGCCAGTTATCTGTGTGAGAATCCTTCTATGTACTGTTATTAGTATTTTAATCATATCTTGATGTGTGAGCTATAAATTGTGATGTTTATTAGTTCTTTGCAACCGCAATACAACTATATATTTATGTTAGGATATATGGATTCCAAACAATTGACGCAAGTTAGGACAAGTTCTGTCAAGAGTTTGTACATAGAAATCCCTGGGGGTATGCTGTTAGTGTTCCAATTATAAATACTTGTACAAAGGGTACTTTGAAGTGATTCTTGATTGTTACTACCTACATTCATATATATAAAGTTTTCATATAGACTAGAACACCTAGTTTGTGCATTTACCAATTCAAAATCTAGTTGTGTTGCAAAGCAGTAAAGCTGCCGAGAAGAGTGTGATTTGCAGACATAGGACTCTGGTTTGGTATTTATCTTGTTAGTTTCTACCAATTGAAAGTGCATAATATTAAATGAGTATGTAAATGAGTATTAAGGATCTCACACACTTGTACAATCTTAAGAAAATTGATTGAAGAAAAGGATGCTATATTGATCCACGACTTGCACTTAGTAGGGTTGGTTGCGTGCCAAAACGTTCCGATTTGTGTAACAACTTGTTCTTGTTCCTTTGTTGCCCGCTAGTAAATTTAAATATTATCTTGGTATCTCAACTATGTTCTTTTCATTTTATCTTGTTGTGTTGATATATTTTTGGACTTGGAAGGAACTTGGTTAATTCATTCATTTGTATGAATTGCCCGATCACTTGATATACTTGTGGACTTTGTCCTTCTTGTGGCTGTGAATTTATCACCATTTGCATGCCTCTTTTTCAGATTAATTGCCATCTTGATTGTGCATTTTTGGTTCGTCCTATGTATGGAAGCAGTCCATTTTATGCACAAACTAGAAAGTCACTCTTAATATGGTTCTTAGTTCTCTTGATAATTGGGTTTTCACCATTCTTGATACAGGGCTTCGGTCCTTCTTGATACTCAATTATGTTTGGTATGACGACATGACTTACATACTAGGTGAAACTATTCAGTTGAATGTCTTATAAAAATTGTTCCAGGAACTACTGATACTTAGATCATTAAATATCCTTCTTAATACTATTGATATAATTATTTAGTTGGTCTATTTACTATATTCCAATTGTGTTTCCCTTTGATTTAAGAAGGGAAAATTGAAGGATGTAAGGTTCTTAGCTTTTATCTTTTACAACACTAAGCTTTATACTTAGCGATAGTTGTTTCTATCGTAGGTAGTACCCGAGATGATGCTTGAGGATGGCCATAGAAGATAAATTTTGGGAACTGTGTAGAAGATCACATTTGCATTTAGACATATATATATATATATATATATATATATATTACAGTAGTTTTGGGACAAGTACATGGTTCTCCTATTGTATATGTATGTATAAATATGAAAAGCGGCGTAAACTATGGCACCATAGTTTCTAACTTTATGTTTTCTCTTGTTTAATTAAATTTGAGCCTGCGAGCTTGTTTATATAATAAAATACCAGTTATGTTAATATGGCTAGATGAGATGGAAACTAGTACATTGTATGTCCTTATATTTTAACATTGGTAATGCTTATCAGTGTGCTAAACAGCATGGGAAATATATAAATATCTCGTAAGATAGTGGTTTAAATTTCTTGCTAAATCCTTCATATACGCTTTAGGCTTACAAAACACTTTTGGCAACCATCTGTAACACCCCAAATCCCACATGTCATAGTCCTATGCAAATGAAACATTATATGGTTTGGCCAAATTAGTGCCCATATTTAAAAGTGCTTAAATCTCATATTACAGGGCGATATGTACGTCTAAAGCTTAAGAGGGTCGGGCGTATACAAGTTTTATATCAGATTAAGGAGATTAAGGCCTTAAAAAAAGTGAGAGAATTTAGGTGCTTGTAGGACTTAGGACTAGCCGGTGAGTCACCAACTTGCTTAGCTTAAATTTGCTAGCTAGATGGAGCTGAGGCCCGACGTCGAATCTGCCCAAATCTGATTATGAACAAAGTCCTTGTTAAGGGTGTCACTTTAGCCCATGTTTTAGCATCGTAGTTGGACTATATTTTTAGCCCAAGAAGGCTATGAAAAGATCCCAAAGACATCAAAATTTCTTTGATAATTTAGGCCCAAACTAAGAGAAAAAGAAAAATAGGCAGTAAAGGCCTATCAATTTGGAGCCCCTTAAGGCCCAAGTGAAAGGGAAAAACTTTACTTTAATCATTTCATAAAATAAGGCTTAAAATTTAAAGGAAAGTCGGCCAAGTTCTCCTTTAAGAGGGGCTTATAAGCAGCTTACTCAAGTCACTTCATTTGGAAAAAAATCAGATTGTTTTTCCAAGTTCTATCTCAACTCTTCTTGACTTTACAAGCAGCCACCAAGATACTTTTAGGTTTCTTGGAGAGGCACTACCACTTGAAGGTAAAGGTAAGTAGTTATAGTTGTTTATTTATTATTGTTTCTATATGAGAAGTAAGAAGTATATGTCAGTTATGGTTATGCTGGAAATTTGGACAGAATGTGTCCTATGGATTGATGTGCACTTTTCTTGTTACTCAAGAGGATTTTCTCTTCTTGGTTGGCTGAATTATGAAGTAAGACTTTTGTTTTTAACAAGGTTTAGTTTAATCAGCAAAAGTGAGTTCTTATATGATATCGCAATTGTGTTCTTAGTACGAACTTGTGTGCTGGTAGTTGGGAATTGTTGTTCCATGACTTCCATCAACTTTGGGACTATTTTTGGAATTTTTTAAGGCTAAGTTTATGTTTAAATAATGTTGTATACAGTCTGGTTAAAGTTGAAACAAGTTCAGGAATGTTGACGTCGAAATGTAAAGAGACGATATAGTATTATGCCGCCTATTTGTGTGTTGTGTAAGATTGTTCTATGTTGCACCTTGTGAAGAGTTGTAAGACTTTTAAGGGTCTAAAAGAAGTTGTATATTACATGTACATAAGAATGGTTATTAGAAAATATGATTATAAGTGGAAAGGTGGAAAGAATGCCTTTGGGTCGCTAAATACAAGCTTGCTGCCCGGATGTTACTTTTTTATAAGATTGGATTACCAAGAAGTGTTTTTTAGCTGCTAATACCAATATTATTGTCTACTCTATTGTAGATAAATATTTTGGGGAAAAAGTGGTCACTCCAAGGTAATAACAAGGTCATATAATAAGGTATGTAAGGCTACTTAATTTCGTATTATTTGGCATGAAACATAGATCTCTCCTTGGCACATAAAGACACTTACCAACTCCTACACAACTATTAACCATGTCTCCACTCTTTCACATGTTCATATGCTCCCATACATAGTCACCTTCAAATATGCATACATATGTGGATACCAAGTTACATGGGTTCTTGTTGCTAAATAAAGTTCACGAGTTGTTTCATCTCATACGCATTTCATTATTTATGTAACATACTCTTTTATTTGTCGTATTGTCTTATATTATAATTTACATCTCACATGCTACATCTATAGTCCTACTGCTCCAATATTATGACCACCAAAAGAATCATCTCAAAGGTAATTTTAAGGTAAAGTATATTGCTTATTGATGAGTGGTAACTCGGGGAGTGGAAGAATCACCTAGTCAGGGTTGATCCTATAAGGGGGTGGGGGTAGCCCAAGGTGTGAAAGGAAAAGCCTAGCCAAGGCCGATCCCGATATAGATTTACCACTGATCCGCTGGTTATTGTATTACATGTTGTGCACAGATTATACAGTAAAGGTAAAGTAATAAAAAGAACAGACAATATAGGATCCCACAGTATAACTACATGTGGTCTCTTATCCTACACTAGTGCATAGTTTCATTTTAGTTGTTACTTCATTTACAATATTTCCTGCCTTACATATTTAAGACATTATCTCATACTGACGTGCCATATGGGGGACCTGCATTTCATGCGGCAGTTATAGGTGTTAGTAGATCTCCCCAGTCGGAGTACATGATATCCAGCTACTGTTACCAAGCTCCAGGTTGCTTCGGAGCTTTGTGTATCTAGAGCTTATATTTTTGTATTATATAGTTAGCCGTGGCAGGGCCTATCCTGACCCTTATCAAATACTTTTTCTTATCTAGAGGCTTTGTAGACTATATAAATTAAAGTGTGGTCATGTCTCATACTTTAGACAACGTGGCCTCAACGGCCTAGCCATATGCATTTCCTTTTGGCTTCTTATTACTAATTACTTTCTTAAAGGCTTGTTGAATGTAGAAATCCATTATAATATGTATAGAGAGAACATGGATACAGGTGGGTTCTCCCAAGCCTTATCGGCCATGGGTGCCGGTCCGCCTTAATGGGACTTTAGGCGTAACAGAAGTGGTATCAGAGTGAGTCATCCTAGGGAGTCTACAAAGCCATATCTATGTAGAGTCTTATTTATCGATGTGTTATGCACCACATTTGTAAGAAGAAGGCTACGTGGCATTTAGGAGTTGTCACTTTCTTTTCATTCTTTAGATCATGCCATAGATCCAAGTATAATAGGTGGATTGTGTCTAACCCCTGAATTGTTTTGTACAGCAAGTATGCCAGAAGCCAGGAAAAACAAAGGTAAAGGGAAGGAAGTAGAAGTGGTGGTTGGTATACTTAGTCGGGTGAGACAACGAAATGACGCTTAAGATGATTCTCTGTCACAGACATCTCTGACCCCTCTAGCTCCTGATGAACCAGGAAGTAGTGAAATTCCCCCAGAAGCACCTATTCATGCTACAGTGCAGGATCTGAGAAATTTAGTTTGGCTATTGACTCGTATAGTTGTTGGCCAAGGACAAAGAAAGGATGGCCCAGTTATAGGTGCTGGTGGTGCGAATAGGGCAGCTAGCACGAGGATATGGGACTTCCTTAATTTGGACCCTCCATCCTTCACCTGGTCATATCCAAATGAAAATCCCTATGACTTTGTTGACCAGATTCAATGCACTTTAGATGTTATGCATATGAGTGGTACAGAAGCTGTTGAGTTAGCGACATACAGGTTGAAGGATGTGGCTATATTGTGGTATGAAGCTTGGAAGCAATCCAACGATATGGATGCACCTCCGACTACCTAGAAGGAGTTCAAAGAGGCATTAAATAAATCTGATTCTGCACTACCATACATCACTCCAATAGTAGCTGGGAAGCTTAAGAGGAAACCTAAATTATTGAATAAACCATTTGAAGTTTCTACAACAACCAGTGAATCTATTATGGCTAGAAATATTTACTATGACTGTGTAATAACTGTTTGTGACCGTGACACATTAGCTGACCTTATTGAGCTAGAAATTGTGGAATTCGATGTTATAATGGTTATGGATTGGTTAGCTTCTTGCTATGCGACGGTGGATTGCCGAACTAAGAGAGTGTACTTCCACTTTCCAAATGAGGCAGTTCTTGAATGGGAAGGCAATGTTAGGCTACCAAAGGGTAAGTTTATCTCTTATTTTAAGTCAAGGAAGATGATATCTAAGGGGTTTATATGTCATTTAGTTAGAGTAAGGGATATGGAGGCAGAATCGCCAACTCTTCAGTTAGTTCTACTGGTGAATAAATTTGTTGATGTGTTCCCTGAAGAACTTCCAGGCTTACCTCAAGAATGAGAAGTAGATTTTTGTATTGAATTACTTTGAGGCACTCAACCTATTTCCATCCTCCATATAGAATGGCCCCGGCAGAATTGCGTGACCCAAAAGAGCAGTTAAAAGACTTATTGGAGAAGGGTTTTGCAAGACCTAGTGTGTCCCCTTGGGGTGCACCAGTGCTATTTGTACGCAAAAAGGATGGCACCTTGAGAATGTGTATCGATTATCGACAATTGAATAGGGTGACAATTAAGAATAAATACCCCCTCCCCAGGATAGATGATTTATTTGATCAGTTATAGGGTGCCAAATGCTTTTTAAAAATTGATTTTAGATCAGGTTATCACCAAGTGAGGGTAAAGGAGAAAGATATACCCAAAACAGCTTTCAGAACACGCTATGGTCACTTTGAATTTCTTGTTATGTCATTTGGGCTAATGAATGCAACAACAGTTTTTATGGATCTGATGACTAGGGTATTTAAGCCATTCTTGAATGTGTTCGTGTTAGTATATATAGATGATATTTTTGTATATTCAAGATCAGAAAAGGATCATACAAATCACATACGACAGGTGGTACAAGTTCTTCGTGATAGATAGTTGTATGTCAATTTTTCTAAATGTGAATTTTGGCTAAACTCAGTGCATTCTTGGGTCATGTTGTGTCTGATGAAGGAATAAGGGTTGATTCATAAAAGATAGAGGCGGTGAAGGATCGACCAAGGCCAACAATACTCACGGAAGTTCGTAGCTTCCTAGGGTTTGCAGGTTATTACAAAAGGTTTGTTGAAGGTTTTTCTTTTATTTCTGCACCTCTAACAATTTAACACCTAAGCCATCCAAGTTCCAATGGAATGATGCCTGTGAAAGGAGCTTCCAAGAGATGAAAATTATGCTAACTTCTACACCTGTGCTAATACTTCCAGAAGGAACTGAGGGGTATGCAGTGTATTGCGATGCTTCAAGAGTTGGCTTAGGGAGTGTAATGACACAGTATGGTAGGATAATTGTTTATGCCTCTGGACAACTATGACCGCATGAGGAAAACTATCCAACACATGATCTTGAGCTAGCAACGGTTGTGTTTGCTCTGAAATATGGTGCCACTATTTGTGTGTGGTTTACTTTGACATATATACTGATCATAAGAGCCTTCAGTATATCTTTAAGCAGAAATACCTGAATTTAAGACAACTGAGGTGGCTAGAGCTAATAAAGGATTATGACGTTGATAGACTATACCATCCGGGGAAAACAAATGTGGTAGCCGATGCTCTGAGTCGTAAGACAATTGTGAATATTAGTGACCAGACCATGGTAAATCAAGGAATCACTAAAGATCTACGTCAACTTTCCAGCTTGGGAGTTCGCCTTCTTGAATCACCAAAGGAAGTTATTGTTGTGCATAATGTTGTGGAGTCTTCGCTATTAATGGAGGTGAAAGAAAGGAAGTTCAAGGATTCTGTCCTACGATGACTTAAGGAAAATGAGAGTCAGGGTACGATGAAGGTCTTTGAACTTAAACAAAATAGAGTACTTTATTGCCAAAATAGACTATGCGTGCCTGATATTAATGGACTGAGAAAGAGGATAATGGAAGAAGCCCATCATTCTAGATATTCCATCCATCAAGGATTAACTAAGATTTACCATGACCTAAAGGGAATGTTTTGGTAGGGAGGAAGGAAAAAGAACCTTGCTGAATTTGTGGCTCAATGTTTAAATTTCCAACAAGTCAAAGTAGAGCACCAAAAGCCGGGAGGATATATGCAATGTATAGAGCTTCCAACATGGAAGTGGGATATGATTAATATGGATTTTGTTACTGGGTTGCCTCGCTCATTTCAGAAGTTTGACTCCATATGGGTAATAGTTGACAGACTCACAAAGTCAGCACTCTTCCTACTAGTTAAAAGTGATAATACAGCTGAAGAGTATGCAAAGTTATACCTCAAAGAGATACTTAGCCTACATGGAGTCCAATGTCCATTATATCTGATCGAGAAGCTTAATTCACTACAAAGTTTTGGAAGTCCTTCCAAAGGAGTTTAGGAACACAAGTTAATTTGAGTATAATATTCCACCCTTAGAAAGACGGTCAAGAAGAACGCTCCATTCAAACACTTGAAGATATGTTGCGAGCTTATGCATTGGACTTTAAAGGTAGTTGGGTGGACCATTTTCCACTCATTGAATTTGCCTATAGAAATAGCTACCACTCAAGTATAAAGATGGCACCTTATGAAGCTTTATACGGAAGGAAATGTAGGTAACCAATGGGATGGTTTGGAGTGGGTGAAACAACCTTGCTTGGGCCAGATCTAGTACAACAAGCTGTGGAAAAAGTTAGGGTAATACAACATCGGCTAGAAATATCCAAAAGTCACCACAAATCATATGCAGATGCTAGGAGGAGAGGAATGGAATTCTTAGTAGGGAATTGGGTATTTTTAAACGTGACTCCAATGAAATGGGTTATGAGGTTTGGTAGGAAAGGAAAATTGAGCCCACGTTATGTAG
>JAPFFP010009788.1:0-17288 GCA_026153255.1 Solanum medicagineum
ACCGATAAACAAGACTCTACTAGACACGGTTTGTGGACACTCCGAGGACTAACTGCTCTGATACCACTTCTGTCACGGCCCCTGGATTGGGGCGTGACAATGGGACTGGAAAAGAAAGAGTGTGTGTACCACTCGCTCATGCATCTTTGCACCGGTGCTTTGCTCTTGGCCTATTGACTCCTTGTCGACAATTACATTTGTTTGATGCCCAACTTCAACACCCTCCCCCTGATAGTGACATAAAAACATTACAATTATGATGTTACCATATGTATAATTACAGAGATTATAACTATACAGAGAAGAAAACCGCAGAAAGTTATGACTATATATTGAAAAATACATGTGTATGTAAATTGTAAAGTTGTACCAATACCTCTGAATCATCAATGTCTAAATAAAAACATTGAGCCTGCGCAAGTGCATTTATAATTGGGTACGTAATGAGCTAATACATCAGCAAGTGTATATACATCAATATTGACACCATTTGCTAGATGATATGTAAAGATGTAGGTGTATAACTAACATATATCAAAAATGATAAATGTTGCTCTTCGTGGTCTGAAATTATGAATTGATCTTCTTTTGTGGACCAATTATTTGCACTTGTTGGATTCATAGGTGTGCATTCGGCATCAGTTATCTGCAAATGTATTACATTTCAAATCTCTTAAATCTATATGATATATAAAACTGAAATGATTTATACAATAAATTTAAATAAAAGTACGTAAAAAATGTAGATGTGGTCAACTTCACAAAGGCAGAAAAATGTTAGCGTAGCCTCCAAGTCGTTGAGATTGCTTATTCCTCCATTGCGCTTTGATTTCATGTAGGCGAAACGATTGCTTGGTTCAGATTCAATGATAATGCTTAGTGATTTCTTTTCATATTCGCTTGCATTAGCCTGTGAGACATAAAAGTTTAATGTATCAGACATAAACGTTCAAACAAATACGTATTTGTTAGTATTGTATAATTGACATTGAATATCAACCTTGGCTTCATTCTTCTTGCTCCCAATATCCATCAAAACATCCTTGAAGTTGTCTTTTATCAACTTCATTAAATCTTAAAACTCCTGCTTTACCTATTATTGTTTTTTGTAAAATCATAAAATGTTGAGCGCATAATGTATGAATACAATTATGTATAACTAAATTTTTTTACTTACTGATGTTTTGAACTTTTCAAATTCATTACGAGAAATGCTAAGATCAGGTGATGTCTTTGCTTGATGGCTTGTTGGATGGCTTGTTTATTTTTTTTCTCACAATTGATCTACTGATAGGTGATTTTTTTGAAGCTTGTAGGCTCCTTGCTGGAGGTGAATTTGATCCACGACGTTGAACTATCTGTTTGGTAGGTGATTTTTGGATCACCTTAGCTTTTGGTGTGACATGACCAGAACTCCTTAGCTTTTTCTTCTCTGGCGGTTGGAGATAAACTACCTTTTCTTTTCCTTTGCCAGATCTTGGCATTTGAAGACATGTCTGGAAGTCATCATCTGAAACGTCGCCTCGACATCTGGTAGGGGCAGATGTCTGAGGTGATGCTATGATTGGCTGATCAAAATCCATATATTATTGCATGCTTGAGGTTTCTATGTTTGTTGGAATTCTATTCTAGAGAATGATCTGAAATTATACTTTAAGTCAGCTATTTATGCTGAAAAGAAACCTTTAAACAAATACAAACAGCATGTATGTAGAAAAAATGAAATATATTGTATAAAAGATATATAGTTATAATTATATGATTGGTGGTGTCAATTTATACAAATATGGGTACATTACATCAGATGTTGTATAAAAAAAAGTCCCAAAAAATATTATTATATTATATTCCACCCCTACCTCCACCCCCCCCCCTTTTACAGTGTACTATATACATATACAACTTGGACATGTTTATATAAACATATACATTATTGTATTTTAAAAAAAGAGCATGTTTTGTTCATGTATTATACACTATATAATATACATCACCTACATAAAGTCCCCAAAAAAAAAAATCTGTATATATTTTATGAAATAAATGCAACAACTATTATGGTTGGTTATCGATAAGAATAAAAGACAAAACAGTTAGATTCATACCTTTTTGCGACCACTCTGAAATTGGGAGTTAATTAGATAATTGCATCGGGGTTGATCAGTAATTGTCTCCCAATTGAGAATCCTGGGTATGAGATCATTTACTTTTTTTTTGCAATTTTCGGATTAACTTTCGAACAGCACTCGTATAGCCGGGGGGAAACTATGGATTCTCAAATATTTTTCTGTAGTTCTGATCTTTGAGTGTAAGTTTTATGTCAGCTCCTCAAATACCTTGTTGCCCCAAGGATAATCAAGAAATCTACCTAATTCGACAAGATCAAAGTGTTTGCTGTAGATTTTTGTTGAAGTTGGCTCTTCTGAAATAATAAAGTTATGTATGTAGTACAAATTAGCAAACTTCACTGCATCGACATCATTTTCGCCCTAAACTTTATTTTGAAAACTTTGAACAAGCTGTTTCTTGGTGATTGTACTGTGACCTTCAAAGTATTGAGATAACAGCCTGTTTGGCTATCGTTGTTGAATGTAAACTCATGCGTTTTCTCGTCACCGCACTTTAGCCCAAATATAAGTGCAAACTCTCTAATAGTGAATCGCAGTGTGTATCCATTTGTGTGGAAAAGAAATGCTTCGGACGAACTTCCTTTGAGCTCGTATAGCATGAAACACCTGAATAGTTGGACTTGGACATTGCATCTATCCATGTCGAGAAGGTGTGAAAAGCATGTAGTTTAGCGAAAGAGCTCCAATTGTCTTGCAGACAAACACTTTTTTATGTCGTCCATTACATTGGTGTTTGTATAGCACTACATACATTGTATCGCAGTTGGGGTTCCTTTGAGAATATATTCCATATTCTACATATACAAAAAATGTAATGACATTGAGTGATAAAAGTCATTTATATATTGGTGAAATTATACTAAACATAAGTGTATGCATATTTTTGTCACAACACGATACTAATTCTGTCAACTTGCCATAATCCTCTTAACATATCATGTACTAAACATTTTCTCATAAATGTATAAAAGGCTGACCATTACATTCTTTGATATATGTAACAGAGAACTTGAATTGCTATAAAAATAAATAAAATTTATATAAACGAACACGTGTATACACATTGAAAACATAGAGGTATGTTGGATGTACTTACGTACTATTTATATGAGAAATTTAACTTATAACTACAACAGGTGTATACAATAAACAACAAAACTATATCCATGAGGTATCTTGGATGTACTTATGTACTATTTATTTGAGAAATTTAACTTAAACTACGACAGTTGTATACAGCAAACAACAAAACTATATCCATAAACTATACCGGTGTTTCTAGACCAATAGTCGCGATCCGTATATAAATGCAATATTATGTAGCAGTGTATTTTATGCCTATATAAATGAATGAGTGTATAAGACAAAAATTGTATAAAAAATAAAATAAATATTTGTATAAACATATTTGTATACACTATAGTCAAACAATGTATATTATTGTAATGGACTTTATATGAGATTGAATATTGTAACTACCAAAATTTAAAAAAAGAAAATGCAACAAGTCTTCTGTGTGAAAAAATTAATATATCAATGTATAAATTATACACTAAAGATGATATATATGTATGGAATCTTTTCTAGAAGATATTTATGTATAAAAATTTTTCACAAACTAAACTATATTTACACTATACTGAACTGATGTATAAGAAAAAAATTTGCAAACAAAAAAATACCTTATTTTCTTCAATGTCATTTTCCAGAGGATTGTCAAAATCAAAGGCTTCCTTTTCTTGTGATTCACCACTGCTAGGAGAAATTTCGTCGGCTTTCCTCTTCTTTCTTGAACTCATTCGTAGTGAAATAAGGTCATTCTGGCGATTAGGCCCCTTCTCGTCAATAGCCTTAACTTTTGTAATCGATCCTCCAATTTCCTCAAATTCTTGAGTTATACCCAACAAAAAGGATGAAGCTTCTTCCATAATTTTATCATGCAAGATGTATACCTCTAGTTATTCTCTTGATTGAAGAATCTTCGAACATAATGTATGGGTTTGAAACAACTGTAACAAGGATTAAGAAAGGAAAAAAATAAAATCTTTTAGCAAAAAGATGAAAAAAAACCGCCAAAAAAGATTGTGAAATTTAAAATAGTTTTAGGAGGGAGTTTGAAAAAAAAAATTAAAAATACTTACCTGATGAGGATGATTATTGTTGAGAAATTACATGGAAGTGATTGTAGCAGATTAAGTATAGAAACTTATGGAAGAAAGGTCTGATCTCTGTGTATATTTGGAGAGAGAATATGACAGCAGAATAGGAAGAGTCTTATACAAAAGTTATTGGGACTCACAAAATCATATTGCCAAAAAAATATGAAACATAAAAAGTAATAATAAAAAACTATAGTTTTGTTTTGTTATTTAACACTAAAGGTTTGCTCAGTTGTGTAATTTTTCCTAAGATAGTGGGTCAAAAGCTCAAATCATAGGATGATGATATACGGCCAAATATGGAGTTGATATACTCTTTATGTACACTATGTATACAAATGTAAATTGGGCTAGGGCCCAAACTTCAGCAACCCATTCAATTCTTTAAAAATTTCATAAACAGTCATCTAGTGAGACATAATAGGTAAAAATAACTACGGTTTCAAAAATTACGTTTTATCAATATGGTCATAAAAAATTCTTTTGTATAAATCGAAATTTGAAAATTATACAAAAAAAAGTCACCCATAATGAATAGATATGCTAAAACAAAAGTTACTCATAATTAACAGATATGCTTAACTTTTGCTGATAATTATGAAAACGGTTCCATAATTTATGGAAATTGGAAGTGATCATTGTCCCCTAATGAAACATAATAGGTAAAAATAACTACAGTTTCAAACATTAACGTTTCATAACTATGGTCATAAAAAATTCCTTTGTATAAATAAGAATTTGCAAAGCCATCATACAAGAAGAAGTTGCCCATAATTAACAAATAAGCTGTAATTTTACGGATAATTATGAAAACGGTTCAATAATTTATGGAAGTTGAATGTGATCATTGTCACCTAAAGAAACATAATAGGTAGAAATAACTACAGTTTCAAGAATTACATTTTATAACAATGGTCATAAAAAAATCATTTGTATAAATCGAAATTTGCAAAGCTATTATACAAAAACAAAGTTGCCCATAATTAATAGATATACTGCAATTTTGCAGATAATTATGAAAACGGTTCCACAATATATGGAAGTTGAATGTGATCACCGCCACCTAATTAAACATAATAGGTAAAACTAACTACAGTTTCAAATAGTACGTTTTATAACTATGATCATAAAAAAATTCTTTTTATAAATCGAAATTTGCAAAGCCATCATATAAAAAAAAGTTGTCCATAATTAATAGATATGCTGCAATTTCGTGGATATTATGGAAACAATTTCATAATTTATGAAAATTGAATGTGATCATTGTCACCTAATAAAGCATCATAGGTAAAAATAACAACAGTTTCAAAAATTACGTTTTATAACTATGGTTATAAAAAATTTCTTTGTATAAATTGTAATTTACAAAGCCATTATACAAAAAAATAAGTTTCCCATAATTAACAAATATGCTGCAATTTTGCGGATAATTATGGAAACGCTTCCATAATTTATGGAAGTTGAATGTGATCACTGCCATCTAATGAAACATAATAGGTAAAACTAACTATAGTTTCAAAAATTACGTTTTACAATTATTGTCATAAAAAATTCATTTGTATAAATCAAAATTTGCAAATCCATTATACAACAAAAAAAAAGTTGCCCATAATTAACAAATATGCTACAATTTCGCGGATAATTATGGAAATGGTTCCATAATACATGGAAGTTGAATATGATCATTGCCACCTAATGACACGTAATAGGTAAAACTAACTACAGTTTCAAACATTACATTTTATAACTATAGTTATAAAAAATTTACTTGTTATATAAATCGAAATTTGCAAATCATTATACAAAAAAAAAAAGTTGCCCATAATTAACATATATGTTGCAATTTCGTGGATAATTATGAAAATGCTTCTATAATATATGGAAGTTGAATGTGATTACTGCCACCTAATGAAACATAATAGGTAAAAATAACTACAGTTTCAAAAATTACGTTTTATAACTATTGTCATAAGAAATTCCTTTGTATAAATTGGAATTTGCAAAGTCATTATACAAAATTGAAAGTTGCCAATAATTAACAGATATGTTGCTAATTCATGGATAATTACGGAAACAGTTCCATATACTGCCACCTAATGAAACTGAAACACCCTAAAAACGCCCGAAAATGTGCCTCGAAAATTCTCATAATCGTAAATTCCATGTATCTCAAAATTCGTGCGTGATATCAAAAATTCAACTTCATATTCTTGATCAGGGGGAAACATTGAGTGGAAAATGGCTATAACTCCAATCTTAGAGGACCCATAGCAAAAACATGATTTTTCAAAAAAAGAAAATCAATTTTCAGTGGCGATCCGCGCCCTGGCCGCGACGTGCCAAGGGTGCGGGTCAGTGTTAATTTTTCCTGAAAATCTTCTTTCGGTCCAAGTGCCTTGGGGTTATAGCCCTATGCCAGCTTATGCATAAAAACACCTATACTTAGCCATTCTTTTCAACTCTATATCACTCAAGATACTCTCAAAAACCTCTTCAAGACTTAACCTAATAATTCATCCAAATTCAAGTGTTCCAAGCTTTATTCCGTATCTCAAGAACTCCATTCAAGCTTTAAGTCTTCTTCAACATCAAGAAAACCCAAGTTTAAGGTATGTGGGTTTCATTCATTGGGTCCTTTCACCCATGGAGTCTAACCTTCATATTTTATGAAAATTGCGTGATTTCAAGTTGTAATTCTTATGGGTATCTATTATTATGAAATGTGAGCATGAAATATGTTGGGTTTTATCAAATATTATTGATTATGCTGAATATCTATCTTAAGATTATACTATGAATTAATTATCTATTGAGACTATACATGATTCAAGCTATGAGATCTATGAATTATTGTAAAGTTTTGATATGATTTACATGTTACCTATGATGGGGTTTTATCATGATGTTGGTGGGCTAATTTACATGACTTTAAAATGCATTGATTTCACTATTTCATGATCCATACTCTTGCATTTTGTATGACTTGAACATGTGTTCATATATTCCCACCACGTATTTGATAAAATGTCTTGACAAGAATTCTCAAAATTTTCTATGACCTCTTGTATGATTTTCATAAGTCTAGATTGTTGATGAGTTATTGAGTTCTTATGCTAAGGTTTATAGTCTTGTGAATTGTAAAGCCTACTAGACAAGGTTATGAACTATGTTATATGTCTTACCCTCTAGTACAAGGCCAAATTTCTACATGAAGGGGTTATGAACTATGTTGTATACCTTACCTTCATGTATGATGTGATGTTATGCAATATCGTATACTCATATGAAGGGGTTATGAACTACGTGGCATGCCTCACCCTCATATGCGATTCAATGTTATGTACGTACATGTAGGGGTTATGAACTATGTGGTATGTCTCACCCTCATGTGCGATTTAATATGTTGTATTATCTTATGCTTACATGTAGGGGTTATGACCTATGCTACTCCTCTACCCTAATGTACTACCCATTACTTTCTAGAAGAGGTTATGACATATGCTATATCCCTCACCCTCTAGTACAAGGTAGTTGGATGTTCTATTTATGTTACTTTATTGTGTTAAACAAGATATGCAAGTACATTTATTCATAAGCATGTTTCATCCTATGCATTAATTACACATGGAATATTGAGCTTATGTTCATTGAATATTAACACGACCCAAAATGGGTCATGAGTGGCAGCCACACTTACCCTCCTATGTGGGCGAACCAACGATATAAACTCCAATCCATACTAATAGTTCACTTATAAAATATGATAATAATCAAAAGGTTAAACTCATAAAGAGGAGATAACTAAAAGTTACTAAGTTTATTACTTAATGTTCCCCAAATTCTAAAAGTCATCACATCCAGGACACTAATCTCAAAATACAAGTCTAAGAATATCAACAGCAAAATGAATGAACAAGTGGTTTATGTCCGAAAGCTAAGGACACCTAATAGGACTAATAGGATCCAACGCGGTCTATAGAAATAGCTCACCTTGGAACCAGATGTACTGAAGTCTGGCTAGAGCTGAGGACGAGTTGAAGTTTGTGGAACATTCGCTGCACTCCACAAAACAAAAACAAGAAAAATACAAGTAGGAGTCAGTACGAGCCACATGTACTGAGTAGGTATCATCGGCCAACTTCAAATAGAAATTAATATGCATAGAATAATAGCAGAAAATCAACCATAACACTTAACAGGTGGCAACAACAAGAAATAAGTACACAATCGATCAACGGTATCAATAATACACATGAGGACTCAGGCCTCCACATCACACTTCTTTTGGGAGATAGGTTCTTTAAAATTGAGTATATTAAATTATTGTAACACGTTTTCCTTTATTATTATCATGCCAGAATATGGCACCCGATTCCATGTGTGTGTGTGTGTGTATCGGAACGTGATACCCGATCCCATAATATATATGTGTTAGAACGTGACATCCGATCCAATATATATAATTTATTATCTTTATCATTACTTCTAACTTCATTAGCAATATTAATCAAGCCTTCTTTATTCAAGGCATCACTTTGAGAGACCAAGTTCAAGATTATGGGTTTCATGGTCTCGGGATTGCAGACTAATCACAACAGTATATCAGTCAACCAAATCATAGTAATTAAGTTCATAGAAAATATCAAATCTTTACTCAATGACTATCAATCGCTATTAAGAGTCTCTCTATTAAATATGACAAACCATAACCTACCTCAACTGAAGAACTGAAGCCAAGCTAGCTAGCTTACAAATGCTTTTCCTTTCTTCAATACCCCAAAATGTTTCCAATCTATCAAATATATAATATTAATAAGACCACAAGTCCGTATACACCCATATTACTATATGTCTAGAATACATCAAAAAGTTCACCCCAATTCTATAATATAAATTCTTACATCTCAAGTATAGGGTTAAGTTTTATTTCCTCCAAATAGCATAGCTTTAGTGATATTACATAATACAGTACATCTAATATTTAATTAATTATATTAATATATCAAAACTTAATTCATAACTTAATAGTTATAAATAAAATTCGGAATCGGTAGAACTGTCCAATTGAATTGGGAAGGGAATAGTACAAAGTAGCATAAATTGCTAGAACTGCAACAACTTCACTATATCCTCTTTACTATATATATAAAACTTAGAATGGAACCTTACATTCAATAATGGCCCACTAAAGTTCCAATCATAACCGACAACTCTTTGTAGCTTTTCTTTCAATTTGTCGAAACTTTCCACTAAGGTTACACACATATTATATAATCTCCATAAATTTTAATCAATATAACCTAATTAACATTCAGTAATGGTGAACTAAGGCGAGAATCTTACCTGAGGTGTAGTCGTACGACCACCTTCTCTCCCTCTTTCTCTTATTTTTCTTTTGCTTCATTCTTTTCTTTAGGGTCGCATGTGGAGCCCTTTTTGCTTAAATTTTTTTATTTTTTTTGTTTTAAATATATATTATAAGTGAAAATTCTATTAACCTATTTTTTTAAAAAAATATGAGATAAATAGCATAGGACATTAACCAAATTATTATTTTAATTCACCAACTAAACTAATTATCTAAAATCATCCCTTAACTAAATAATAAAAATTATTTACTAGTCGAAAACACTCTAAAAATTTACGAGATAAACTTTTTATAATATATGAAACTTTATTTCTCAAAACAACTTAACAGATCGTTACAATAGATACCAATTTACCCATCATTCGTCCTCGAACAGTCCAAAGAAAGAGAAGGAAGAATAATCACCATTAACAAAGGCCTGAGTTATGATCTTCTAAAGTCGGTGTTCATTTCTCCATTTAAACTCCTCCTTAAAATCATCAATCAAGATCAACTACTAAGAACTGAACTTTTGACAGATTTACAATCAGAAATAATTTTCATGTCACAAACTAACTCATGAATCCAATTAGAACCAAAACTCACTCAATCATAACACAACCACTTGGATAAATCTTTTCTCACATAATCCTGATAAAATTCTGAATCAATAATAACGGATACAATCAGAAATAAACCTGAACCAACCACCCCTCACTCATAATGCAAAAAAAAAAAAAACATCACCGATCTTGTCAAGATTTCATTCTTACAATCAACCCTTCTCAGATTCTTTTCATAACGTCAATTTCAAATGCCTTAAATTGTTCAATCTATCTTTTTTTTTTTATTCTTTTAACTAATTTGCCTACAAATATCCTTTAACGAATAACTCATAATTTTTTTCTCATACTCTAAATGAAAACTTTAAGTAACATCCTTCCTTAGGTCCTTTAATAGTTAAAAGCAACTAACCTACAATCCAAATCATGCATAAGTCCTTTCTAATGTTCAACACCAAATACAATTCGATCACTTCATACTTTACCAATTTATATGTTATCAAAATATACTACCATGAACATAGACTCTATTTGAAGAACTTGAATTCTAACTCCAATCATATAACCCAATTCCCCTTAGCTATTAACATTATCATACCATGCAGACCTTTATGAATTCATGTATCTTAACTTTTTATTGATCGCCTCTTTATGGACCTTACCATATCCTTTATAAAAAAATTCCAATGTACTATTACCATACTCAAAGCCATAAAAAGAGATTATCACCATATTCAAGCCGCACATATATAAATTATTATCTTTTTCAAATATTACCCAATAATTTTCTAACCAAATCAATGATATGTAATATTGCCATCATAACCAAAACAGAATAGATAGAGCCACGTCTATTTGAATTCAATTCTCCATTCTCTTGGAAGATACATCTTTGATCTTCACCATTAGAATGAGTGTCTTTGTTCTTGTATCTTTTTAAAGGCTGACCTACATCTCACTAATTTTATTCATTTTTGACTCTAGCACTTTTTAATTCTACTCGAGCAATGTCTCAACACATTTTACATCTTTTCATATGATCACATCACTCATCAAATAGTAGTAATTCATAACTTTACAGATCCATGAGTCATTATTACCATATTCAGTTCATTTAATAAAAAATCCTTATCATATGATTGCATCCTAATCATAATCCATCATGAATTCTTATTATCTTATGCTCAATAGTCATTACCATCATCTTGAACCCAACATTATCATTGACATAGCACTTTAAACCCAGTTATACTAATAGAATCCAAAGGACTAACTCAATTTTTATACGAACTCTCCTATTAAAATGCTCCACACTATTGGGGCATCATTCTACACAAGAACGCTTAAATATTTTGGTTATTTAATACTGTGAGATATGAAACAGCTACTTAAACTTTCTCTTTAGCTATCACTTTTAACTTCCTTCTGTCTTTATAGGCATCTTCCTATACTAGTTTCTCTTATTGGTGTAATAGTCGTTTTATATGACTCTTATGATCTAACCTCATTTTTTTTAGTCTGCTTACACTCTTCATCTATGTCCACATACACTTAATTGAAGGGAACTTGGATTATAGTGGGAGGCTCCTCATTATCTATAGCTAACCCCTTTTGACCCAACTCTAAAGGGTAATAGAGAATGGTTACATTAGTCTACTCTACATTAACAACTCACATATACTATCTAGGTAGTAAATCATAAACTTAAAGTCTTACATAGTTACGTATTATCTTGGATATACGTCTTAGGCCCCTTTTTATTTTTTCAATGACTTAGTTTCAATTCACTATTTTCATCTAAAGGTCACATTCACCATACTCGTAACATCAAGTCTCTTTCAAGTCAACATTTTAATTTCTCGCTTATGTTATGTCAAGCCTACTAGAGTAAATCTCCAACTAACAGTATCACTCTCGTCATGTTATGTGACAACCCGTAACTTTATGCTCTTGTATATCTATGTTTCAAGCCTCATTTGGTGAGGTTAGGGGTTTACTAGATTCATGGGTTGAGTCCTAGTACCTAAACGAGTTCAAGACTTACCTCCAAGTTGAGTTTTTGGGTGTTGTTTCATACAAGGGTCAACTTTAAACTAGCATAAATCTTAGCACATTTAGAACTGGGTGGCCCAAGACTTGTCAAATGAAAGCCCTTTGAGTTAGCTTCACAACTCTCTTGGTTTCACCTGATGTGATGTCGAATTAAGGAGTTATGACCATTTTGGTGAGACGCTCCCATGCAGTGAAGCCCCACGGGCACCCATATGGGCAGTGTTGCCTTGTACGGGTCGTGGGAAATTTTTGAGGCTAGAAAATGGCATAGCGAGGCTATATATTGGTCCATCACCAGTGTCACGGGTTGTGTGACTCACCACTGGTCATGAGGAGGGGCGTGGATGTGTTTCAGGAGGCTTGGCTAGGCGTGGGTGGTATTGGAAGCTAAGGCACGGGCCACGACTGCCTTGTACAGCTCGTGTGAAGGGGTACAGGCCGTGGCACCCAGGCGTGTGGTAGCCAGCAACATATTCTTGTCTAAGTGAGGTGGGATGGACCAGTAAACAGTCCGTGTAACACTACATGGTCCGTGAAAGTGGCCGTCAAAGTGACATCGACGCTAACTTTTTCTCAAGTGTTCCAATTCCATTTTTCTGTCTAAGTCTTATCATGGGGTTTGTACCTTAGAACCAGGGTGATAAGGCGGCATCATTACTAACCTATCAAGGGGTTTGTACCTTGGTAACCTATCAAGGGGTTTGTACCTTGGCACCTAGGCGATGGGGCGGCATCATCACCAACCTACCAAGGGGTTTGTACTTTGAAAATCTAGCCTGGTCTTTTCTACACATATGCTATCCTATATAAGCATGAGTTACTTAAGCATGTTTTACTTAAGCATTAATCATACACGCAGTATTGTTATATTATGCCCATTGAATATTGTTATGCATTTTGATTATGATGCCTATCTCTTGTAGCATTGCATCCTACATACTTAGTATATTCAAACATACTAACGCATACTCTTGCCTACATGATATCACCATGTAGGAATCGGAGTCCCTCTTGAGCATCCTCCTCCACGTGGCTAGTATGACCTTCTCAAGATAGTTGGCGAGTCCTCCGTTCCGGGGACCTAGTTTGTGAACTCTTGTGATGTATAAGACATTATTGTCCTTGATGCATTGATCTTGTTGATGTTGAGGGTGAGCCCGGTTATATGTCTTGGCCCCCGCTCTAATCTATGTAGTAGAGGTGTCGTTGGACAAAGCTATGTGTTTATGCTATGAGTTGATTCTATTATCTCTTGGTCCTATGCTATGACAAGTTCTCCCTTAGCCCCTTTGCCCTTGATTCCATTCTTCAAATGTCTTTTAGTTGCTTCTGCGACCAGGGATGTGTAATGATATGCTAGGAGGCTAGTTTGGGGTCCCTTCGGGTTCCCCATTCGTTGGTCACGTCTAGGCCCTAGGCTTGGGTCGTGACATGTTATCCCTATTTTTATAATTCTCACCAAAAGTTCAAGCTTAGGGTCTAGTTCTAAACATGTACATCCATACTCTTTACACACTATACTAACTCTAAACTATTAGATAAAGTCAAGAAATGTTAAACTACTAAATCTCATCATACGAAATCAACCTTTATCTCACAGTGTATCTAAATATAGCCTATCATCACACTCCCTTTCATAAATTAAGTAGTATCTGTCTTATCCATAAGCTTATCACTCTTGATTCACTCCCTTAGAGTTTATTAGGAATCACTAATCCTTATTTAAAATTCTTGAGACATATTTCACAATCTATACATTATTCGTACCAAAGATTCACCATTAAAGTTTTTATTATCAATGCTTAACTCAAAGTATTCATAGTAATAAGCTAGTAGATTTCTCAAATGTGACTGCAATATCGTTTTCTTATGTACCAAGATCAGGCATTTAAGAAACCATATACTACCAACTTAACAAGAAAGACCAATATGTATCTACTAATAGTACATAACCTCACCAATTTAAGTGACAATCTTCCAGTTGGTTAATATGCACTTGAAAACCATAACCAGATTTCTATAACTGGAAAAATTTGAAACTTTAAGCTACTAAAGTACACTAAAGGCAGATCATCCCTTTCATCAAGTAATGAGGCAAAAATAAAACTTCCCTAGTAAATAAGAAACATTCATTTCTGTATTTACCAAAAGAAAATAAATTTAAGTCGTAATTTCAACTAATCACTGATAGTATCATTAAGTTCCAAGTAAAATTCCTTTATATTAAATCCAAGAAATTATCAACTATTCATATCAGATCTATATCATAACAAGCATATAAAAACAAAATCAAACAGCAATTCGTAGAACAAATCTAAAATAGATCACAAACAAATAGTATGCAAACACACATAATATACCTTGCTCTTGGTAATGAAGTCATTAACATTGATAGCAGGGAAAAAGCAAAGATTCATTATCCTGCATTTGGTAAAAGCACTTAACACCAGTGGTAGTTTCCTCAGAAACACCAACAAGTCTCTCTTTGATAAGAATAAGCACAAGCTGAAACTCAGGACTATCAGTAGAGTTGGGATATGGGGGAGTCCCATTCTTAGCAAACTCCTCCTCTCCCTAGCTAATTCATAACTCTATAAACCTCATGTGACTCTTCTTTCAAAATCATGAGCCTAGTTAAGATCTACCACCCTATGTCCTTTGCTCTTCTATTCAACACTTAATTTGTTCTATTTTTTTTACTAACACAATGGTATGTCAACATCAAATCCATTTTTATTCAAGTGTACTCCATCTCGTACTAACTAACAACTCTTTCTCTACCTTCTATGCTGAAAGTTAGACGATACTTACTACTTCCTAACTGAACACTTGGGAGGGACTTGACTCATCACCCCATTTCTTAGCTTAACACCATATGACTCTTAGCTACTTACTCCAATCATCTACTATTCCCACTCTTCATTGTTTCTATATCTTTTAACTCAAGGACTACTCTATCACTTGTGGCTTATAAAAGTCTTCAATCACTTTCCCACAGAGGGATCAAATACCACCAAGTATTCATAGTCATAACTTAACTACCCTCCCAAGGATAATATTTGACGAATGATTTAAAGAATAGAGTTTGGAAGTACATCATATCTTGCTCTAGCTTGAATGCATGATTCACATAAATGGGAGTATATTATTTCATATCGATAAACTTAAGCACGCTAATTGGCTCTTCTCAAGCCCATTGCAGTCTCTTTACCTTCTAAATACTTTATCTGAAGCTAATTCATTAATAAGGATATGGACTTCTCTGTTTCAACCATTTTAAGTATGAGAGGTAGTTGAAGGAATTTGGGCAAACACACGAATCTAGAAAAGTTTCTTAGAAAGTAACTCTATTGCACAATTTAGAGTGTGAAAAAGACTAGATACCAATTGATATTACCTAGATAGCAATTAGTATCACTTAGATACCAATTGGATTCAAGTAATAGCATGGAAGGAATAAAAAAGTGATTTTTCCAAAGGTCCTATAGCCTCTCGGAAAAAATTAAAGGAGTCCCCATACCATTCTGCAAGACTCTACTAGACTTGCCCTTGTGTGATGAGATCACTAAACCTAAAGCTCTAATACCACGTTTTTCATGACCCAAAACGAGCCATGAGTAGCACCACACTTACCCTGCTAGGTGGGTGAACCAAAAATATAAATCCCAATCCAGATAAATAGTTCACTTATAAAAAATGATAATAATCAAAAGGTTAAACTCATAAAGAGGAAATAACCCAAAGTTACTACGTTTATTACTTAATGTTACCCAAAATTTGAAAGTCATCATATCAAGGACACTAATCTCAAAATACCAAGTCTAAGAATATCAACACCAAAATGAATGAACAAGTGGTTTATGTCCGAAAGCTAAGGACACCTAACAAGACTAATAGGATCCAACGCGGTCTATATAAATAGCTCACCTTGGAACCAGATGTGCTAAAGCCTGGATAGAGCTGAGGACAAGTTGAAGTCAGTGGAACATTCGCTGCACTCCACAAAACAAAGATAAGAAAAATACAAGTAGGAGTCAATATGAGCCACATGTACTAAGTAGGTATCATCGGCCGACTCCAAATAGAAATTAATATGCATAGAATAATAGCAGGAAATCAACCATAACACTTAACAGGTGGCAAAAGCATCAAAGAAGTACACAACCAACCAACAGTATCAATTATACACATGAGGACTCAGGCCTCCACATCACATTCTTTTGGGAGGTAGCTTCTTTGAAACAGAGTATATTAAATTATGGTAACATGTTTTCCTTTATTATTATCCTGCCACTTCTATCACGACCCAACCCAGGGGTCGTGATTAGTGTCGATTGGGCACCCAAACAATACCAAACCAAACTTCCAACTATATTAGCTACGAAATCTACCGAAATTTTGGCAGAGTTTCCTCTGTTTTACTGATTACCCCAAACCTGCAAACAAAAACCCCAATATGCCACAAACATCCATACACATATATACATATACATATACATATACGGGCCGACAAGGTCATCGCTGCGGTAAAATCGCCCAGCAAAAGTATCACACATATGTAATCATATCACACGTAATATCCCACACCCACATGTATCCATAGACCTCTATACATACTGAACTGAATCATAGGACGGGACAGGGCCCCGTCATACCCTCGAATATACATAAATGCAAAATGTAGAAAATAAGAGTACATGTATATACCAAAAGTCTGCTCCTGAGACAAGGGGAACACTTCAATGGTGGACAGAGATCCTAAGAAGATGGCTCTCTAACCTGTACGTCGGTACCTGCGGGCATGAACGCAGCACCCAAAGGAAGGGGGTCAGTACGAAATACGTACCGAATATGTAAAGCAGAAAGTACGAAATGTAAATGAGAATAATAATCCAAATAGAAATATATGAGTCAAACCTGTATATAAACATCAAAATAATTCTTTATTTACAATATCAAAATAATGCATATCGGACAGGAACGATGGCGACCTCCAAACTCGCGCCATACCACAGCATAACACCAGAAGTTTCAAATC
>JAPFFP010009808.1:0-17288 GCA_026153255.1 Solanum medicagineum
CTAACTTTTATAAAATCATACATTAGAATTACAACCTCAAATCAGCTCTCTTTCTATTTCTATACTAAGAAATTGACTTTAACATCTATGCTCAAGTAAGAATTCTCAATTAAAATCTTATATCATATGAAGGATGACTCCGTCTTAGTTTAAAAAAAAATTGGAGTGTTACATCAAAGAATGTGGAGTTTCATGGGGTAGGGGAAAATCTATTTGTAATGACCCGTTAGGTCATTTTGTAAATTAGTGCTCTTGATTTCTTAGAAGATTTACTTTGAAATATTTTAAATGGGTATTTTGGACTATTTAATAACTATGACTATTTAAGTTACGGGTAAATTTAGATAGTTAATTTAATTGGGGGGACTAAATTGATAACTTATTAAATATCTTATATCACTTAGTATATATAGTAAAATTAGTTATTAGGGTTTACTTATTTTAATATATAATTAGGTTTTAGTTTAAAAAAAAATAAGAAGAGCAGACATTAGCTCGTGGAGACATGAAGGCCGACGAAGTGCAGGTGAGGGAATTTCAAGTTTTCATATTATCCTAGGAACAAATTTATTGATATAGAATTAATTTAATTAATTAGAAAGTGACTTGTTTAGAAGTTGCAAAAGTTAAGAATATTGTTCTCTTTGCAATTTGTACGTGGAAGACATGGCATGGTTGAATTTCTCTTTTGTCATTATTATAATCACATATAGAAATGAATGGATTGGGAACCCTTACAAGTTACATGTAATCAAGAACTTTCTTGTTTTTATATATGATATAATATATACAGGGCATTAAAATGTCACTATTCACAGTGGGTGGTTCCTAACTTTTAAGAGTACTTGAATATGCTTATATGAAAAAAAAAGGAAAATAAGATGCCGCTAATGGGAAATTAAGGATTTTATGCAATGTTAAGATTTCAAGCAAAAACGACCGCACCTTCTGGGAATTTGGGGCAACATATTGTGATAATTTTATTTGGAGGGTTTAATTAAGGCTTAATCCTATACTTGAAATTTAGAAACTTGACTATAGAATTGGTTAGTTTTGGGATCTAAGTTAGACGTATAGTGACATGGGTGTTGTTTGTTTCAAAATTTAATTGTGAATTCTTAATTGGTTAGATCGTGGTGCTACGGATTCTATTCAGAAAGGGGAGACTCAAGTGCTTGATTGATTGTCCTTGGCTAAGGCAAGTGAATTTCTTAACCTTTGTTAAGTATATAGAATCTTGTGCTTCTTGTGTGAGGGATTGAGAATGATTTAGGTAGGCTTTGACTGAAATATTTTGAATTAGATAATTATCCTATGCTGATATTTGACTTGTGAATTAATGATAGAGGTTCATTATATGTGAAATAGTGCGTATTTATTATTGATATCGAAGTGATACTTACTTTTAGATGTGAATGTTGTTAAGGTTGTGATGGTATTGAGAATGAGGATACGACAACATTTATGTTATTGAGCTACCCATTCTTGATTTTGAGATATATGAATTTGCATGGACATCTTGCATATTTTATTTCCATGAACATGATTATTGTGCATTTACTATGTGTTTGTTGGATGATCCAAGAAAAGAAATGCAAAGCTGAAGGGAAATGGTTGCGGCTAGTGAAAGAAAAAAAAGAGAAAAGAAATGAAAAGCCGAAGGAAAATGGTTCCGGCTAGATATGAAATGAAAATTGCTGAAGGAAAATGGTTCCGGCGGATACATGGTCCATGTGTGACCCCCATGGGTTCTGACTGAGGCATGTTTATGATCAGTAGATGTGTATCATAGGACATACATGCATCATTCTATGTGACATTGCATTGCATTACGTTACATCTCATGGCATTCACTTTCATCCCATAATGCTCTGGCTTGTTATGATTATATGGAGTATTATTGAGATTGGTTATCCATTATATCATGGACTTATTTATATCATTATATGACTAGTTTTGGTATTGATTTGATGACACTTGATGAATTAGAGAGAACTTGATAAATTGTAGAACTTTCCCCTATGACTTGAAAGTAGGATAAATGAGGATTAGACTATCATAGGCTTTGATCACAGAATTTTCGAAGGGTGTAATTGTGAAGGTTGTGAGTTAGGCTGTAGTTGTGGGGATTTAGTGAGAGTGTTGGGGGGTACCGGTATTCTGTACTACTTAACTTTGTGTTTATTAGTTCACTTGCGGAGTACCGTATGTTTGGTACTCACCTCCCCTTGCTACAACAATTTTGTAGGTTGTGAGCCCGGATTGTCGTGATACTCTTCACTCTTCCTTGTCCGAGGCTTCCTGTGGAGATTGTGAGAGGTAGCCGTTTGCCATCCCAGCTGACTTCTTACTCCTATATATGATTTTGTTCTATTCTAGAGACAATATCATTTGATACTTGTACTTCCTTTCGATTTTATTGTAATACATTAGAAGCTTGTACACATGACAACCAGGTTTTGGGGGATTTTCATTAAGTTGACTTATTATCTAGTAATTGAACTTTCATTTTTATTATAGTTTCGCACTTTTAAGGTTATAGTTGGGTTGTAGGCTGACTTGTCTTGATGGGATAAGCCGAGTGCCATCACGCCTGAATTTCGGGTCGTGACACTATTCTTCTCCTTTTCATGTTTCTCATCCTATCGAGACCAGTTTACGCATATTTCAATTGTTAAAATTTTTATTTTCTTCTTGTCTTAATAATCATATTAAGATTAGCTTTATTGGATGCAATTGATTATCTCAGCAAGTATGTATTAATAAGTATTGTCTCTTAGCAAAGATATTGATGATTCAAGGATATTGTTAACCTGCTTGTATGCATCTCGATTGTACTACCAAATAGTGCTTCTATCTCTCAATACTTGTTATCTCTTAGCAAAGATATATATCATTCATTTAACAATGTTCCAAGTTAGCTTGTACGCAATTTGACTATACATTAGTTATCTCTATCTCTATATGCTTTTAGGGCTTGATATTTTTTAGACGAGGGTCTTTCGGAAACAACCTCTCTATCTTTATGAGGTAGTGGTAAGGTCCGAATATTTTATCCTCCCCAGGCTCCACTTGTGGGATTGTATTGAATATGTTATTGTTGTTATTATTAGTTATCTCTATCTGTCAACAATAGACATCAAATATAATTTGTCATCTAAAAACATAGACATATGAGGAAAAAATCATCTAATATTTGGTATAGGTGGGAATTTGAACCCTAATTTCTAGAGATTTACCCTCACTTTATTGACTAAAGACCACTTTGCCAAAAATCTACTCTTATCCTTCCATTTCCTTAGTTGTAAATGACATGAAATGTTGAAGAAATGATGTGTAACCTTTTTTGATTTGTACAATAAAACTTTTTGTGGGGTGTTCTTACACCTAACCTCCTAGAATCCTAAGCAATATATTTGATTTTATACTTCCCAACTCAAATCCCAACAAAAAGTAGAGAACAAATTGACAACTTCCGAGTTATTTTGTGAAAAAAAAAAAATGTAGAAAGGGGATGGAATCCCACAAGTTATGTCACCCAAATAAATATAGTAAAAATAAGTGAATCAAGATCTTTCAGTTTTAAGTCATAGAGAACACAAAAAGATAATTAATTATAAAAGTTTTGATTGATAGAATTACTTCATATCTATGTTGATAGCAGATTATATATTACACGATAGTTAAAATATGTTCAAATTGATTCAAACACTATAATTACATAATAACAATGTCGTGAAATTAAGGATTTTTTATGAATTATTAACAAAGAAAACTCCAAGTAGAAAAGGAGTCAAATAAAAGGGGCAAGAAATATAACTTATTATGAAAGGACATACACATATAAAAGGAAATTTGGAAGGGAGCACACATAACTTGACAGTTGACACAGAAATGTCTTCTCACCAAACTCAAAGCCTAAGTTAAAAGTTAATCCTAAAAAGACATCAAAACTTTCTTATGTTCCACACTACGCCCACCACAACCCCCCCACCCCCACTCCCACCCCCTTAGTTTTAATAGACCATATAAATATACCTCAATAGAAAATGATGATTTTTTTAATGTTCAATGAAAAAATTTAGAAGTTAAATGTTTTTGAATGAGCATGGTGGCAACAACAACGATGACAACATATCCACATGAAATCCTATAAGTGAGGTCTGAAAAGAGTAAAATGTACAATTGAAAGCATTAGATAAAATTAGTACTTAACACTATGTAATATTATCATATAGATATTTATGTAACATTTTTAGGCTAGACTAAATTCTTAAAATTATGAAAAATATAATTTAGAAAAGGTGGGCTGACCTAGCCTAGCCCACAATCCACGTGGGCTGACCATTTTAAGACTAGTTATTGTGATGGGTCATCTTGACCCGGCCCAAATCCTATACAAAGTTGATCTAGGTTAACCATTTTATGATTCATTTATTATGATGATAACCAGTCTAATTTGGTCTATCAAATTTTAAAGTTTATGTGAGCTGAATCCATCCATATTAACCAACATGGGTTGTGATGCACTAGTGGGAGTGTTTCACCCTTAATCAAAGGTCTTGGGTTCGATTCCTGGGAATGAAAAAAATCCTTTTGGGAGCCCCACCCCCAAAATAGACTCTGTAGTGTGCAATCCAGATTTAGTCGGGGTTTCACGAGCTCCGAATACCGGGTGAAAACCCAAAAAAATAATAAAAAGAGTCCATCCATATTGATATTGTACCAAAAATAACATATCTCTATCTATAGTAATATATTTATGCACTAACATTTTTCTTTGACTACTTTCCATTGATCAAAGAATAGTTTTGACCCACTAACAAAAATTCAAGATTTGAAATTATTCCTTAAAAAGAGCAAATTTCATAAATGACAAACATATAAGTCTAATTATACTCCATAGTTATAGTTTGGGTAATTATATTTTGTAACTATAGTTTATCGTAGTTTTGTATAGTTCGCGCAATATTTGTACAATTTACTATACAATTAGTAGTTTTTGTATAACGTTTGTATACTTTGCTATACAATTCGTTCACAATGTATAATTTGCTATATAATTTACAATGTTTGTATATTTCGCTATACAATTTGATTCGTACACATCTTTTGTATAATCGCGCGAATTATACAAAACTCAAACTGTAATTACAGCTACATGTTCGCCACGAGATGTAATTAATTAAACTATTGTTATATTAACTAATTAACTAGTATATGATTTGCTTATCCACATAATTATTATTCCTTGAAAGGCAATTCCTAATTGGGAATAAATTCGAAATCTGGAATTAAAACAATTCCTGATTGGGAAAAGTATTACATAAATGAAATTTTCTCCTTGGAAAGAAAAAATTATATAATGTGGTGTTTAGAAGCATTGATCAAAAGCCAAAAGCATTCTTTTGCCCAACATGGTCAAGACAAATTTGATGATTGTGTTTTTGGTAGTCGCCTTCTTGATCATTTCAAACGGTAAGTTTGTATAATTATTACTAGATGGCCAAAAGTTTCTTTTTTTTTTTTTTTGGTTTTTCAACATATTCCCAGCTCGACAGGCCAAGGACTAATCCTCCAAGGATCTGAGCCCCATTTAAGGGTTTGTCGATGGCCAATTGATTGTTGCATGTACAAAGCGGGGATCGAACTCTGATACTTGCTTAAGCAATCTAGTGAGTTAACCACTATAAAACATTAACGAATTTTGTTATTATATTTTCAGATGTTGCGACAGGCTTAAAAAAGTGTTCAACAACACAAGATTGTGAAAGTTTAGATATGTTCCCAAAATGTGTTTGTGTTGATGGAGTATGTGTGTGTTTTACCGACACACACTCAATTGATCATGAAGATAGCCATACAAATGGCAAATATTAACCTTTGCAAGAATTTTATTTACTTATTTTTATTGAAAATGTCTTGTTTGGTTGATGAAGATTATATGTATATGAGAATGTTTACTTGATGAAATAAATTGCAATAAAATTAGTTGGTTGCAACATGATTGGAATTTTTGTGTTTTTGTTCCCCCCTTATGAGTCCATTATTTTGTAGTTATTTTTTAAGTTAGTTTATTTTCAATTTTATGCTTTCTATTTGAATTTTTTTTATGCGTTACAAATATGAAAGTGACACAAGATAATTTTATAGAATCGTTATTTTTTTTTTAAATTTCACTTGCAATTGAATTATAGCAGAGATTAGTGAATCACAGATTTTTAAAAAAAAAATATTAGTGAATTATAACTCTATATTTATTTATTTTTTTAACTTTTTCAAATCTCTATTTTAAAAATTTGGATTAAAAAATTTAATATGATCAATGGTAGAATTTAAATACACCACTCTCATATTGTATTAATTGACTTTACCTTATATTATACTTACGTATATTTCTTAAAATATAAACTTTACTTTATACGTATATTTCTTAAATATAAACTTTACCTTATATTATACTTAGGTCTATTTATTAAATATAAACTTTTACTTATATTATACTTAGGTATATTTCTTAAATATAAACTTTACCTTATATTATACTTAGGTATATTTCTTAATTATAAACTTTACCTGATATTATACTTAGGTATATTTCTTAAATATAAACTTTACCTTATATGATACTTAGGTATATTTCTTAAATATAAACTTTACCTTATATTATACTTAGGTATATTTCTTAAATATAAATTGCATCTTTGTCCAAACTTTCATAGTCCAAAGAATTAACTTCATTTATCAAACTTAAAAATTTGGCAAAAAGAAATCACTATAGCATATAATATATATGGATTGTATACGATAACTACTAATTAATCAAAAGCACTAAAATTATTATAAGTTTGATTTATTTTACACAAAGATGGACAAGGCTTCAATTGCTACAATTTTTGTAGTTGCTTTCTTGATCGTTTCTAATGGTTGGTTTATTTCATTTTCTCTTATCAATTTCTTTCGATCAATTGATTTTTTTTAGTCTTTTACTATGTTTATAACGTTATAAAACGCTAATAAATTTTTTAAATTTTTCAGATGTGGCGACAGGATTAAGAAAGTGTAACACAAATGTAGATTGTTCAAGTCATGAAAATAGGTTCCCAAAATGTGTTTGTGTTGATGGAACATGTGTATGCTATCCACACAACACACAATCTATTGATCATGAAGATGGTGGTTTAAGTGGTAATTAAGAATTAAAAACTTAGAAAGAATTTTCATTTGATGAGAAAATTGCAATAAAATAATTACTTGTTGCATGATAATCCCAAATTTTTGTTTCTTTTTCTATTTTAGATTTTAAGTTGTACATTTCTCTCCGTGGATAGGTAAATATATATTAGTTAATTAGCTAATATAGCTATAGTTTGAATTGATTAAGGCTCGCGGCAAATATGTAGCTATGATTACGGTTTAAGGTTTGTATAATTCACACGATTTATACAAACGTTTTACATGAATTCTATAGCGAAATATAGAAGTGTTATACAAAAGTTGCGACTTGTATAGCGAATTATACAAATGTTGCATGAATTATATAAACGTTACTATAACTATAGTTACGAAATGTAACTACCCAAACTATAGTTATGGAGCATAATTAATTATCGTGATTATTACAAAGAAAAAATGAATAAATATATTTTTTTAATTTTATGATTCAGAATGAATATACTTTTTGTTATACTGATGCATATAAATATTTATGTGATGTATCAATATTGATATTTATTTGACTCTAATATATTCCATATTAATAAATTAAAAATTAAAAAAATAATAAATTGGCATACAAAAGAAGTGAAACAATTAAAAACGAAAAAAAAACTTTTAATAAACGCAACATAAAAATTTTAAACATTGAAAAAGTTTTTTTTGTTAATTTTATTTTAATATAGCACAACAAAAACAAAAAGTTTCAGTTTTAAAAAAATAGAAAGTAAAAGGCCAAACGGCCAAATTCACTGTCAATGGTGAATAGTCAATTTATTCGTAAACAAAAATTGTGAATAGTCACTTGGTGTAAATTGTAATTATTTATTTAAAAATTCGAACAAATTTGATTCATGTATATCCCTACATTTTAGATAATATATCTTAGACAGAATTTGAGTGATGATCTATTTATTGATATAATATATTTAGATATAATTCATCTTTAGTCCAAATCGTCGATTTGTTACTCTTAATAAAAATAATATTTCAAGTTGGACAAATTAAATTATGACTTATTATTTAGCGTATTTTAGTTTAAATTAAACCAAAATCACCAATTTGCCACTCCTAATTAAAGCAAATTTCTATATTGACTAACTTCCCATACACCAAAAAAGAAAAATTTACAAGATTGTATGCATAGACATTTTTCTTTTGACCAACTTTCCATAAACAAAGAATCACTTTTTGACCCATATACCAAAAAAAATGTCGTATTTACCAAAAATAAATTTTTTCCCCATATATCAAAAATAAAATTTCAAGATTTATTCATAAACTATGCACTATATAAATGTGGTGGTGAGAAGCATTTTAAAGTAAAAAAAATCATTGATTCACACAACATGGCCAAAACGTTGATATTCACTTTTTTTTTGGTAGTCACTTTCTTGATTATTTCACAAGGTCAGTCTATTTTTATGTTTTTATAAAGTTTTTTTAATTATATGGTCAAGATGCTAATGAATTTTGTAATTTTCAGATGTGGTGAAAAGTGAGATCCCATGTAATAGTGTATCAGACTGTCTTCATATGGTATGTCAAACTGGATATCCAAGGTGTATACTAGGTGTATGTAGATGTCATCCTGAAGGTATCTCTATTTCACACAAATTATAACCATGTGTGGTTACATCTAATCAAATCAGCGGTGGAGTCAGAATTTTCAATAAGGGGGTTCAAAATCTGAAGAAGTAGACGCACGAGCTAGTCAAAGGGGGTTCGACATCTACTGTATATATATAAAAAGTTATTTTAATTATATATAAATAGTATAGTTTTCCGTTGCGAACCCCCTCAAGATAGTAAGGGGGTTCAAAATCTGAAGTAGACACTCAAACTAGTTGAAGGGAGTTCGACAACTACTATATATACATAAAAAAATATTTTAACTATATATAAATAGTATAGTTTTCCATGGTGACCCCCCTCAAGATATTAAAAGGGATTCAAAATCTGAAGTAGACACTCAAATTAGTCAAAAAGGGCTCGACATCTACACTATACATAAAAAATTATTTTAACTATATATAATAGTGTAGTTTTCCGTCTCGAACCACCTCAAGATAGTAAGGGGATTCAAAATCTGAAGTAGACACTCTAACTAGTCGAAGAGGGCTCGACATCTACTGTATATATATAAAAAGTTATTTTAACGATATATAAAATAATATAATTTTCCGTCGCGAACCCTTTTAAGATAGTGTAGCTCTGCCCCGCACCTAATATTACTATTTTCATTTATACCATATACCTGTATATATAATTAAATTTAGACTATATGTGTATATATAACACTAAATCCTCTTAAAATTATGTTTTTTCAAGATGTTAATGAGTTTTGTAATTAATTATCAGGCATGTTGGCAAGTGATATTAGCCCAGATGAAAAGAAATGTAAGGTTTATTTTAATTAAAATTAATTATACATATTTGTTTTAACAAGTTTTATGCTAATAATTTATGTAATTTTCAGATGGGGTGGCAAGTGAGAAAGGACTACATCAAAATGTGTTGATATAATATGTAATGTTGAAAAGATCATATTGTTTGATCATAAGCAAATATGAAAAGTAAATTTATTGCAATTTATTTTATGAAATAAACATTATCTTATCCATGGATAAAAATCCATTATCTTATATGACAATCTGTGATTCTCCCGTCATCACAATAATATGAAAGATAAAAAATTTTAATTCAACAAATATACATATACAATTTGTCTTTCTTCGATCTTTGTCTCTCTCGTTCACCTCTCTCGATCTTGCTCGCCTCTATCTTCTCTCTCCCAATCTCGCTTGCCAGATATACAAATGCATATGTATATTAGTTACATATATACAATTATTTGATAGATATACACATATAATTTGACAAATATACATATACAATTCGATTCTCTCCAGTCACGACCCCAAAATAGGTGTGACGGCACTTGCCTAACCCACCAAGACAAGTAAGCCTAAACAAGTAAGCCCTTGAATTTGTAGTTGAAAAGTCGAATCAAATGATTTATAGAGATTGTAACATACACATACTTAAAATCAAATACTACAATTATTGCAATATTTTGATTATTATTTTCTCGACTCGAATTTTATCATCTACGCATACAAAATGATGCAAGTTTACTTAAAATTTTTAATTATTAGAAAAACTAAATATTATAACCCATTTTAATTGAGGTCTATTTAATACCAAGGGAGTTTATTTTCCTCTTCAATAAGGGAAAGGGCTGGAATATTATTTTTCAAAGCCAAAAAATTATAGAGGTAAATAAAATTTACTCAAAGAAGTCACTAGTTAGTATTGTGGTAGTAAAATATTAATGACTCTTACACCATGAGTAATCATGTGAACCTCTTTCTACATATATAGAAAAGTGTATTTATTTGACTAGTTTATATTTTTAGAAGCAAAATTGGCTTTTGATGAACTTGCTATTATATATAATGTGGTAAACATAAGCACACTAAAGCAAAAAAATAATTCTCTTGTACAATATGGCTAAGACTTTTGGTGAATTTGCTTTGGTAGTCTTAGTCTTATTCTTGATTATTTCACAAGGTTAGTATATGACTATATATTCCTCTTTTGCACTTATATACACAACATTCAAACATTAACTATACCTTATTAAAGAAAGATTGAAATTTGGTTTTGAGTGAAAGAAAAAGTTTATAAGAAGTTTCTTTCAAGTTATGATGGTTTTTCCTCAAATAACATGGTGGATCTAGCCGAGGGATGGCGACGGGGCGGGGCAGTACGGGGCGAGTTTGGAGCTATGCAAGTGGAGTAGGTTTAAAATTATGCAGGGCGGGGCAGATTGAAATAATTATTTTTAAAACTAATGCGGGGCGAGTTGTAGGTTTAAAAAACTAAATAGGAATTCAAAAAAAATTAAACCTTTGTAATTAGTAAAAATCAAAGATATAAACTTTTTATACTAAACATTGACTTTGGTTTTATTTTTTTTTTTCTAAAATTTAAACTAGACATATCCGGTAAATTGTTAGTTGTTAAAATATTAATTAGAAACTTTTAATTAATGATTAAAACAATTATTGAAATGTTAACTAAAAATAGTTAATTGGTTGTTGAGATGTTAACTAGCGAAAAAAATTATGAATTTTTGTTTTTCATATTAAACTCAATTAAAAAAATAAAAGAACTTAAAAATTTAAGTGGGACGAGACAGATTAAAGATTAAAAAAAACATCATGCGAGACGGGACAAGACGCATTGAAAATGGAAAAAGTCATCATAGAAGGTGAGACGGGAAGGGTTGAAAATAAAAAAGAAAATCATCATGAGGGACGAGACAATTTTAAAAAATTGTGGGTTGAGCTCAACCCGCCTCATTGTAATTCCTAATCTAGTCTATAATAATGTGTAGTTGCACAAAATGTTTTTTATATGTAGAGGTTAAAAAAGTAAAATTTTATCTATACATAGTTAATTCCATCACCTTATGCGGCTGATGTTATTGTTCTTTGCATGTATGCTCTGTATAATTTTTTGATTAGTTATCATTTTTTTTACTATCGTTTTTTTCTTTTCATACTATTTTAATTTATTTTATTTATATTGAGAGTCTTTTTAAAACAATCTCATTGACGAATTTTATTATTTTTAGATACGGTGACAGGACAAATGTGCGAGACTAATAAAAATTGCCATACCTTGAAATGTCATGACACACTTGGAACTTGTGTTGATGGGTTTTGTGAATGTCCATCACATCCCAACATATATTCAACCAATTATGAAGGTCCCCCCTTACTCTTTTCTTTTTAATTTAAATCACATTTTTAATATTTTAAAGTTTAGGCCACATTTTTAGAGTAAGTTAAAAGCATAAAATATTATAGTGTGAGGAACCTTAGTGGTTTATTAATTAGTTCTATTAAGGATGTACCTAAAATGACATTTTTCTATTTTAATATATGTGTATGATTCACCATTTCACTACTAAAAAATTAATATTTATTAACATTTTATTAACTTTAATTCATAAAAATTGTTAAAAGATGTGTTAACTATAAACAATTTAGCAACAAATTTATTTTTTTTATAGCGATTGTACTTGGTCATACCCCTAGAACATTAGAACCATGATAAATATTGATTATTTTTGTGTTAATTGAGTCTGAACATCGTAGTTGAGTGTAGAAATAGATGAATATTCATAAAACTCGTTATACATGAGTTCGTGCTTTTAGAAAATCTGAGTTTGTTTTGATTTTTAGCTTATGTTCACATCTGATCACGATCGAATGAATGAAATATTTTGTATATTTTATTTAATTTATTTTCAACCCGTGCAAATTTGATTTGAACCATCTATTTGCCATTCCTAACTATATGTTTGTCATCTACAGAAGGAAAATGGGAAGCAAGATGTACAAGTCAAGAAGATTGTGATGAATTTTTGAAATGTAAAATGGGTATGCCAACTTGTGTTGATGGAAAATGTGTATGTTTATGAATAACTAATGATTATTAAATATAAATCATACTATATTTAAATATGTAGACCAAATTGTTTGATCATAAGCAAATATGAAAATTAAAGTAAACTTTATTGAGATTTATTTCATGAAGTAAACATTATCTTATCCATTGATGCTACTTAAAAAAAAATCTAAGAACTCTGTATCCATTGCAAACTATATGACAATCTGTCTTTTTTTTATACGATTTTTTCATGCCATCACAATAAAATGAAAGATTAGAAATTTCGATAGTGTGTACAAACACATGTACTATTGAAAAATAAATTGTCAATATATATATAACAAGAACAATTATGTAATTTTATCGAGTAATTAAATACATTATTATGTACCTTGACGATTAGTGGAGTATCTCTTGTGTGGAATTGATGAACATATGCAAATATGTTTTTGTTGTTCTAATGTGCTTTATATTGAGCATTATATAGTATTATTTTCAGAAATAAATTGCTAGTTTTTCTACTTATTAAGGGATTTATTTTGATTTTTTTTTTCAAATTTGGAAAATTGATTAGTTGGTCAAAAGGAATTCTTTGCTCATCAACGAATAATTATGAAAAAATTATCAATTTTATACCTAAATTGTGAGATTCTTATTGATACTCAATTTTAATCGACCTATAAATCATTTTTTGATTATTATATGACTGAATTTTTAAAAGATTATTTCTTTTATTATATTTATAAGTTTATATTTAATTATTGCCCAATATATTGTATATTTTGACATTCACAATTTACATAAATACTGTCATTATTATAATTGTTATTTTATTATATATTGTATATATGTTTTAAAAAATGCAATGCTTATAAAATTAAAATAATTATTTCATTGGTTTTTTTTAAATAAATGAAAGAGAGTAAACAGAACAAAGAAAGGAAAATGAGTGATTTAAGGAAATAATATAAATAACATTAATGATGAAAGAATTAAATATGATTATCTTAAATATTCTGTAAACATTATTGGACATTTTAAAAAAAATTAATTATATCATTGAATATTACTCAACAATTTAATAGAACAGAAAAGATTAAGAAAGAAAATAAAAGAAGGAGAGGAATTAGTAGTAGTAGTATGAGTTTTTGAAACGAGAACTCCCAGAAATGAGTCACTTTACCTTGTGAGGTAGTGATAAAGTCTGAGTACATTCTACCCTTCCTAGACTTCACTTGTGAGATTCCACTGTATATGTTGTTGATATAGTCAGAGAAAACTAATTCATATTCACATACAATGTTACTTCAATAGTTATCGATATTTATTGCATCTTGATCTTACAAACATGTAATACAATAAAAATAATTAGGCTTTGATCCTAAATGAATTGGAGTTAGCTATATGAATTCTCATTTGAGTTCAACAACAATAACAACATACCCAGTGAAATCCCACGGGTGGGGTCTGGAGAGGGTAGAATGTACGCAGACCTTACCACTGCCTCATAGAAGTAGAGAGGCTATTTCCTGGGAACCCTCATCTCAAAACCCATTAGTAGAAAGAACTAGATATAACAAAAAGGAAAGGGAAGGGTACAGAAAGAGTGACTAATAACGAATAGCACATGGCAGTATGTAAATATGATAAAACTAACACATATACGACAGATAATGAGAACACATGTTAAAAAAAAAACCAAGGCCATGCATCCACCTAACCCTACCAATTAACCTGCAACTCTAATTCCCGACCTCCACTTCTTTCTATCTAAGGTCATGTCCTCAGTGAGATCAAGTTCCGCCATATCATGTCTGATCACCTTCCCCCAGTACTTCTTTGGTCTACCTCTACCCCTCCATGTAGCTTCCAAAACCAACCTCTCGCACCTCCTAACAGAAGCATCGATACTCCTTCTCTGCACATGTCCAAACCATCATAGTCTCACTTCTCTCATCTTTTCAACCACCGGGGCCACCTCTAGTTTCTCCTGAATGGTCTCATTCCTAACCTTGTCACTCCTGGTGTGACCACACATCCATCACAGCATCCTCATCTCTGCGACATGCATCTTCTGAACATGTGCATTTTTAATTAGCCAACACGCCACCCCATACAGTAACGATGGTCTAACCACCACTCTGTAAAACTTGTCTTTAAGTTTAGGTGGTATCTTCTTGTCACACAATACTCCAGAGGCAAGCCTCCATTTAGTCCATGTTGCCCTGATACGATGTGTGACATCATCATCGATATCGCCACTACTCTGGATGATGGACCCCAGATACTTAAAGTTTGCCCTCTTGGGGATAGCTTGAGTGGCAAGCCTCACATCAAAGTTTGCTTCATCCCTCTCGACGCTGAATTTGCACTCCAAGTATTCAGTTTTGGTCCTGCTGAGTTTGAATCCTTTGGACTCCAAGGCGTGTCTCCACGCTTCCAACCTATCATCAACTTTAGTTCGAGTCTCATCAATCAGCACTATGTCATCTGCAAATAGCATACACCATGGTACCTCCTCCTGGATAGATCGCGTCAGCTCATCCATCACCAAGGCAAACAAGAATGGCTCAACACAGATCCTTGATGGAGTCCCATCTCAACAGAAAAATACTCCAAGTCTCCTCCCACCGTTCTTACTCGTGTTTTGACTCCATCGTACATGTCCTTAATTGCCCTAATATATGCCACTAGGACACCTTTCACCTCTAGACACCTCCATAAGACATCCCTTGGGACTTTGTCATATACCTTCTCGAGATCAATGAACACCATATGAAGGTCCTTCTTTCTTTCCCTATATTTCTCCACTAACCTCCGAACAAGATGAATTACTTCAGCAGTCGACCGCCCCGGCATAAATCCAAACTGATTCTCCGAGATAGATACTACACTTCGCACCCTCAACTCCACGGCTCTCTCCCAGACCTTCATAGTGTGGCTTAACTTGATACCCCTGTAATTGTTACAGTTTTGAATATCTCCCTTATTCTTGTACAATGGAACCATTGTATTCCTCCTCCATTCATCAGCCATCTTGACAGTCTTCATAATAGCATTGAACAGTCTAGTCAACCACTCTATGCCATCCTTGACCATGTTCTTTCAAAAGTCTACCAGAATCTCTTCGGGCTCGATCGCCCTCCCCCTCTTCATCCTACTAATAGCCCGTCTTATGTCCTCAACTTTGAACCGCCTGCAATACCCAAAATCACGATGGTTTTCGGAGTGTGCCAACTTACCCAGCTCGATATCTCTATCTACTTTTTCATTTAAGAGTTTATGAAAGTAAGTTTGCCACCTTAATTTAATGGAAGTTTCATACACCAACACCTCGCCCTCCTCATCCTTGATGCACTTCACTTGGTCCAAGTCGCGAGCTTTCCTTTCTCTTACTGTAGCGAGCCTATACAATCTCTTGTCCCCACCTTTATCACTTAGCTCCTCATAAAAGCGCTCAAACACTGCTGACTTGGCATTCGTCACCGCCATCTTTGCTTCTGACTTGGCCATCTTATAGATTACCTTAAGCTTTTGCTTTTTATCTTCATCCCTACACTCTAACCACTCTGTGTAAGCGACCTTCTTATCTTTTACTTTGCCCTGAACTTCATCATTCCACCAACAATCGCCCTGACGTCCACCAAAGGTCCCTCTCGAACCCCTAGTACCTCGGTAGCTACCTTTCTTATGTAACCAGCAGTCGTCTCCCACATATTGTTCACATTACCTTCACTACTCCACGCCTCTAAGTTTCTCAACTTTTCTTCCATCTAGTGAGAAAGGGCAGGAGTAAGGCCTCCCCATCTAATCCTAGGTTGGGCATACATAACCTTCTTTTTCTTTTCTCTCTTGACCTCCACATCTATCACTAAAAGCCTATGTTAAATGGAAATATTTTCACTCGGAATAACCTTACAATTGTTACATAGACTTCTATCGCCCTTTCGAAGAAGTAGGTAATCTATCTGCGTCTTAGCTACCGTACTACAGAAAGTAATCAAGTGGTTCTCACTCTTTGGAAACACGAGTTAGCAATCACTAACTCAAAGGCTTATGCAAAATCCAAGATAGACGTCCCACTTCCGTTCCTCTCCCCAAAACCCAAGTCTCCATGAACATCTTCAAACCCGCTAGTAGTAGCCTCCATATGCCCATTAAAGTCACCCCCAATGAAGAGTTTTTGTCTCCAGTATGCTTCGCACAACCTCATCCAGATCCTCCCAAAAGAGCCTTTTGACTTTCCCATCTAGGCCTACTTGGGGCGCATAAGCACTAACTATGTTCACTACATGTCTACCAACCACGAGTTTGATAAACATCATCTTATCATTAACCCTTCTAACCTCAACCACATAATCCCTAAGATTCTCATCTACTAGAATACCTACATCAATTCTATCCCTAGTGTTACGCCGGAAAACGACCGACTCTTAACAAAAATGGAAAATATTGTTTCGAAAATCAAAAAATCGGTTCGAGACTCAATTGATTTGAGCTAAACCAATTCTCGAGATTCGGAAGGAAAACAGAGTAGAGAGTCGCCACCTAATTTTAGGGATAATTAGGAAACCGATAAAAATATATTTTTTTTATTTTATTTTAAAAGA